>ML362774.1:0-96773 GCA_005239505.1 Nicotiana paniculata | reverse complement strand
GCCCGTTTAGCCCGCGGGCCCGGGTCGGTCCCGGGTCGGGCCCGGCCCACCTGCCACCCTTATTCCGGATTCACGCCCAGACTACGCACGGAAATCAAGGTAACTAAAATTAGTCTTTTTAACGCTAATGAGCCCAGAACAGTGTCTTAATTCATAAGATGACCCTTTGGGTCATCACAATCTCTACTATAAAACAAACGTTCGTCCTCGAACGAACATAGAAAATTACCGGAACTGGCAACTAGGTGGGGATATCTACTTTGCATGTCTGATTTGGACTCCCAAGTAGCTGCCTCAACAGGCTGAACTTTTCGGTGCACTCGAACTGAAGGATAATTCTTTGATCTCACTTGACGAACTTGCCTGTCTAAAATGGCTACCGGCTCCTCCTCGTAAGTCAAATCTTTATCCAATTAGACAGAATTGAAATCTAACACGTGGGACGAGTCACTATGATATTTTCGGAGCACAGATACATGAAATACCGGATGAACCGAGTATAACCCTGGAAGCAACACGAGTCTATAAGCTACCTCCCCCACTCTATCAAGAATCTCAAATGGCCCATTATACCTATGGCTCAACTTGCCCTTCTTCCCAAATCTCATAACACCCTATGGGCGATATCCGAAGTAATACTCTCTCTCCAACAATGAATTCCACATCACGAACCTTACGATCGACATAACTCTTTTTCCTGGACTGAGCTATATGAAGGCGATCGTGTATAACATTGACCTTGTCCAAGGCCTCCTAAACTAAGTCTGTACCCAATAACCGAGCCTCTCCCGGCTCAAACCATCCAACCGGTGATCTGCACCGTCTACCATATAATGCCTCATAGGTAGCCATCTGAATGCTCGACTGATAGCTATTATTGTAGGCAAACTCCGTTAATGGCAAGAACTGATCCCAAGAACCTCCAAAATCAATAACACAGGCGCGGATCATATCCTCCAAGATCTGAATAGTACGCTCGGATTGCCCGTCCGTCTAAGGATGGAGTGTTGTGCTCAACTCAACCCGTGTACTTAACTCACGCTGAACTGCCCTCCAAAAGTGCGAGGAAAACTACGTACCCCGATTAGAAATGATAGACATGGGCACACCGTGAAGGCGAACAATCTCTCGAATATATATCTCTGCCAACCACTCTGAAGTATAGGTATTTGCCACTAGAATGAAATATGCTGATTTAGTCAGCCTATCCACAATAACCCAAACGGCGTCAAACTTCCTTTGAGTCCGTGAGAGTCCAACAACAAAGTCCATGGTGATACGCTCCCACTTCCACTCAGGAATTTCTATCTGCTGAAGCAAACCATCGGGTCTCTGGTGCTCATACTTCACCTGTTGACAATTCAAGTAATGAGCCACATAAGCAACAATATCCTTCTTCATCCTTCACCACCAATAATGCTTCCGTAGGTCCTGGTACATCTTGGCAGAACCCGGGTGAATATAATACTTAGAATTGTGAGCCTCCTCAAGGATCAACTCCCGAAGTCCATCAACGTTAGACACACATATACAATCCTGCATCCTCAAAAACACCGTCATCTCCAACTGTAACCTTCTTGGCACCACCATGCCGAACTGTGTCCCTAAGGACCTCAAATGCGGGTCATCATCCTGCCGATCTCTAATACGCTCAACTAAAGAAGATCGAATCACTGTACAAGCTAAAACACTATTGGGCGAAATATCCAACCTCACGAACTTATTAGCCAAAGTCTGAATATCTGAAGCTAACGGTCTCTCACCGACTGGAATGAATGCAAGGCTGCTCATACTCACTGCCTTCCTATTCAATGCATCGGCCACCACATTGGCATTCCCCAGATGATACAATATAGTGACGTCATAATCTTTCAATAACTCTAACCATCTCCTCTGTCTCAAATTAAGATCTTTTTTCTTGAACAAGTAATAGAGACTGCGATGATCCGTGACAACCTCACATGGCACACCATAAAGATAGTGCCTCCATATTCTCAATGCGTGAACAATGGACGTCAACTCTAAGTCATGGACATGGTAATTCTTCTCATGGACTTTCAACTGCTGAGACGCATATGCAATCACCCTGCCCTCCTGCATTAATAATGCTCCAAGCCCAACACGAGAAGCATCACAATATACCGTGAAAGATCCTGAAACTGATGGTAACACCAACACCGGTGCTGAAGTCAAGGTTGTCTTGAGCTTCTAAAAGCTCGCCTCACACTCGTCCGACCATTTGAACAAGGCACCTTTTTGGCTCAATTTAGTCACTGGGGCTGCTATTGATGAAAACCCCTCCAAAAACCGACGATAGTAACATGCCAAACCCATAAAGCTAATGATTTCCGTGGCTGAAGTGGGTCTAGGCAAGTTCTTGACTGCCTCTATCTTCTTAGCATCTACCTGAATACCCTCTCCTGATACGATGTGACCCAAGAAAGCTACTGAATCCAACCAGAACTCACACTACGAAAATTTTGCATACAACTGATTATCCCTCAAAGTCTGGACCGCTATCCGGAGGTGCTGCTCATGATCCTCCCGCTGCGGGAGTTTATTAGAATATCATCAATGAACACTATTACGAAGGAATCCAAATGAGGCTTGAAAACCTGATTCATCAAGTCCATAAAGGCTGCTGGGGCATTAGTCAAATCAAAAGACATCACCAAAAATTCATACTACCCATACATCGTCCGAAAGGCTGTGTTAGGAACATCGGACGCCCTAATCTTCAACTGATGGTAGCCCGATCTCAGATCAATTTTCGAAAACACCTTGGCACCCTGAATCTGATCAAATAAATCATCAATTCTCGGTAATGAATATTTATTCTTGACAGTGACTTTATTCAACTGCTGGTAGTCTATACACATTCTCATCGACCCATCCTTCTTCTTCACGAACAAAACCGGTACACCCCTGGGCGAGACACTAGGCCTAATGAAGCCCTGATCAAGCAAGTCTTGCAACTGTTCTTTCAATTCTTTCAACTCTGGTGGGGACATCCAATATGTAGGAATAGAAATGGGCTGAGTGCTAGGAGCCACATAAATGCAAAAATCAATATCACTGTCGGGTGGCATCCCCGGCAGATCTGCCGGAAATACCTCAGGAAACTCACGAACAATAGGCACCGAATCTATCGAAGAGACTTCAGCATTATAATCACGAATATGAGCAATATAAGCCAAACATCCCTTCTCAACCATGCGACGAGCCTTGGCATAAGAAGTCACTCTGCTGGGAGAATGACCAAGAGTCCCTTTCCATTCTAATCGAGGCAACCCGACCAAGGCTAACGTAACTGTCTTGGCGTGGCAGTCCAAGATGGCATAATAAGGCGATAGCCAATCCATGCCTAATATGACGTCAAAATCGACCATGTCAAGAAGAAAAAAGTCTACATTAGTTTCAAGACCCTCAATAACGACTACACACGATCTACAACAATAGCATCCCCAACGGGCGTAGACACATAAATAGGGACACTCAAGGAATCGCGGGGCACAATCAAATACGAAGCAAAATATGATGATACATAAGAATAAGTAGACTCCGGATAAAAAAAAGCTGAGGCATCTCTATTGCAAACTGAAATGGTACCTGTGGTAACAGCATCAGAGGACTCCGCCTCAAGTCTGGCTGGAAATGCATACAATCGGGAATGGGCCCCAACACCCTGAACCACGGCTCTGGGAGGACCTCTGATAGGCGGACCTCTACCTTTAGTGGGCTGGCCTCCACCCCTAGCGGCCTGACCTCCACCTCTAACAATATGACCCCTACCTCTGGCTACTTGACCCCTACCCCTGACAAGCTGGGTAGGTGGTGCTGCAGCTGGTGCTGCAGCTGGTGCCAGAACTATGGCACGAGAATCCTGGTACTGATGCTGATTACTCAAAAATCTCGGATAAACTCTCCGAACATGCCCATATTCCCCACAGTCAAAGCACCCTCTTGACATAGAGGTTGTCCCTGACGAGCCGGCTAACAGTGATAATAACTCTGCAGGGGAGGTGCTCTGATATGAGCTGATGGAGCACTGTAGACTGGCTGAGCAGAATGAGGCGTATAAGAACCACGACCACCGGAAGTACCATGTGAAGCCTGAAGTGTTGAATTGAATGTCCTGGAAGAATGACCTCTGCTAAAAGAATCTCCGCCTCCAGACGAGGCACTGCTGAATCCACCGGAATGACGAGGTCTCTTGTCTGACCCCTGAACTCCCAATCCGAGAACCATCTCGACTCTCCTGGCCACATTGGCCGCATCATGAAAGGAAATCTCGCTCCCTGTCTCCTTAGCCATCTGCAATCTGATCGGCTGAGCAAGGCCCTCAATAAATCTCCTGACCCTCTCTCACTATGTGGGTAACAAAAGAATAGCATGTCGGGCCAAATCCACGAAGCGAGTCTCATACTGGGTGATGGTCATGATGCCCTGCTGAAGACGCTCAAACTTACGGCGGCGCACCTCTCTAGTAGTAATAGGCATAAACTTCTCCAAAAAGAGACGCAAAAACTGATCCCAAGTCATAGCAGGTGACCCAACTGGTCTAGTCAACAAATAATCCCTCCACCATTTCTTGGCGGAACTGGTCATCTGAAAAGCGGCGAATTCGACCTCATTGTTCTCCAAAATACCCATGTTCCGAAGAACCTCATGACATCTATGAAGATATTTCGTGAGGATCCTTCGAAGTAGCACCACTTAAATGAACATGAATTTTTTTGATAAACCTGTCCAGTCTCAACAAAGCATTGGAGGACATAGCTGCTCCATCAACAAGCGGTGCTGCAGCAACTGGCTGATCAGGATTGTGGGTAGCAGGAGTCTGGACCTCTGAACCCCTACTCCAGCCTGAGATACGACTGCTGCCATGGGGAGTGCGCCACTCTGGGCTACACCCTCCATAATTCCCACTAATCGGACCAAAGCGTCATGAAGCACCGAGGTAGCAATAAACCCCTCTGGGACCTAAGCTGGTCCCGTTGGAACGGTCTGAGCTGGAGCCCCATCATCAATCTCTATTTGGGGCTCCGCAGCTAGAGTTACTGCCTGGGTAATAGGCCGAGTCCTGCCCCTGCCTCGACCCCTAGCAGGGCCTCGGCCTCTGCCCCTAGTAGGAGCTGCTGCTGCTGGAGGATCTGATTGTTGGTCAGTAGAAGAGGAAGCACATGTTCTCTCCATCTGCGAGAGAATAGAAGAGTTCAATTAGTATTAGAGATAACAAGAATCGCACGATAGAGTAGAAATAAAATTTGAGTTTGTTACTAACTTTATATCCTCTGAGAGATAAGTACAGGCGTCTCCGTACCAATTTCTTAGACCTATTAAGCTTGTTCGTGAATTGTGAGACCTAGGCAACCTAGTGCTCTGATACCAACTTGTCACGACCAAAATTTCCAATCCTCAGGATCGTGATGGCGCCTAACACCATACTTGCTAGGCAAGCCAATATTAGAGGGATTCAACATTTAAAACAATTAAAATATAATACGAAGTATGATATTATTCAATAAATGAATACAGAATAATATATGAGATAATGAATGAAACTCAAGCTAATACTAAAATCTAACTACCTAGGGTTTGAAGTCACGATTCACGAACTACTAAAGAATACTACAAGTATTTGGCTGAAAGAAATATATATCTGTTTTGAATGAAATAAAACAACAATCTAAATAATGTAGAGAAGACTCCAGGTATCTGCGGACGCCAGCAGATCTACCTCGCGTCTCTGTGCGAATGCTCCTCTACTACTTGATAACTCAACTCGGGCCGGAACCTGGATTTGCACAAGAAGTGCAGAGTGCAGTATCAGTACAACCGACCCCATGTACAGGTAAGTGCCGAGCCTAACCTCGATGAAGTTATGACGAGGCTACGGCGTGACATTTATAACATAACCTGGATACAATGTATAATAAAGCAAGAAGGGAATAATAAACTTATTAAACAGTAACTTGCAACAATTAATAAAACAACTCGGTTAACTTTTCCAGATCTCAGCTATAACCAATCCTCACAAAAAAATTTCCAAGTTTCAATTTAAAATAACGGTAAAAGCAAAGTATGGGAACAATAGAATAAAGCAGTAAGTTTTCCAGTCCATATCCTATAACCAGTAAAACTTGAATATCCTCCCTTATTGCTCCTTGTTGCGGAGAGCAACCCGCTCCCACCTGTCCACCTTTGCTCCTCCCTATATATATCACCCTTACTTCTCATGTTGCGGCGTGCAACCCGATCCCACCTGTCCTCCCTTATTACTCTTTGTTGCGGCGTGCAATCCGCTCCCACCAGACAGTCACATCTCTTTATTTATAAAAAGATTTCACAATTTAGGTCAAAGTCTTTCACAATATTTATGTCTCAACAATTGTAAGAAGAAAGTTGTACTATTTAGAAATTTCACCAAATATCACTACACAACGAAACCAACCGAAATGTATCTTGAAATACGGACCACCAACTCAACCATTAATGTACCAAAATGAAGTTAAGGAACAATTAATACTCCCAAATAAGTGAAACAATATTTAACAAACAAATAAGCAAAACAAGTAGGCATGGAGGCATCAATGATCATGAAACAATTAAGACATGAGTAAAATAAATTGGAAACGGGGTAGGGGACATGCTAAACAGACAATTTGGTGGTGCATAGATACTCGTAACCTCACCTATACACGAAACACATGAAATTTCAATTAGCATTTAAGTTGGGGATTCATATTCCCTCAAGTCAAGGTTAAACCAAACACTTACCTTAATTCCGCAGGCAACTCACTGCTCAATCACAACTTTTCCTTTAGAATTTTCCTCTAACCCGCTCGAATCTAATCATAATTTGTTCAATGTCATCAATTATTGCTAAAGAAATTAACTTTAATGAAAAAATATGGTTTTCCTATGTTCTCCTATCAAAAGACAAAAATCGACTCCGGGACCACTTGGTCTAAACTCGAGGTTCAGACCAAAACCCATTTACCCATTCTCCCCTGCGCCCGGATATACAATTGGTTTTGGAATCTATCCTCATTTCGAGGTCTAAATTTCCAAATTTCGAAGTTCCTACGTTCTACCCAAAAATCCCAAATTTTACCATGAAAGTTCTAGGTTTTTGGTTGAAATCTTGTAAAAAAGTTGTAAAGAATTTAAAGAAAGTAGTTAGGAATTACTTACCTATGATTTTGAGAAGTTGAGTCTTTGAAATATCGCCTATGGAGGTTTAGGGTTTGAGAGAATTGAAAAATGGGTGAAAATCCCGTCTAAAATCCCAGGCCTGGTTCGCATTTGCGAACAAAATGCTGCATTTCCTAGATCTCTCAGCTTCACAATTGCGGAACCTGATCTCGCAGCCTAGTGACAGACACCAGATGTACCAACTGAGATTTCTAAGTTCGAAACACTTCGTAGCCTACTCGAAACTAACCCGAGCCCTCGGGGCTCCAAACCAAACATGCACGCAAGTCTAAAAACATCATATGGACTTTCTCGTGCGATCAAATCACAAAAATAAAATTTAAAACAACAAATTCAACCTCAAAACTCACGATTTTCTCAAGAACACTTCAATTTCATTATTTTTTCAATCGGATGTCCGAATCACGTCAAATCAATTCTGATTCCCACCAAATTTCATAGATATGACTTAAATATCATAACAAACCTGTATCGGGCTTCGGAACAAAAATACGGGCACGATACCAATGATTTCAAACATTAATTCATTTCTTTTTTTCCTTAAAAATCCAGCATAACAATTTTCTTCAAAAATTAATTTCTAAAGCTAGGGACCTTGTAATTCAATTCCGGGCATATGCCCAAGTCCCATATTTTGCTGCGGGACCTCCCGGGACCGTTAGAACACAGATCCGAGTCCGTTTACTAAAAATGTTGACCAAAGTTAACTAAAACTAAATTTTTAACTGTAAAAAATTATTATTCCCCACATTTTCACAGAAAGGATTTCAGGATTCACGCCCGGACTGCACACGCAAATCGAGGTAATTTTAGTCTTTTTAAGACTAATGAGCCCAGAATAGTGTCTTAATTCATAAGATGACCCGTTGGGTCATGCCAAGGTCGCACCAGAGACACGACACCTACGGAAAATCCCTCGCATGTGCGGAAATAACTGAAGAGGATGGGTCTGCATATGCGATAAGGGGGCCACACCTGCGTGTGCGTGCCTACGGATCACTGCCTGCGCCTGCAGACTTCTTCCGCGCCTTCATTTCCATTTTGCATCTGCGAGCATCGCAGATGCGGCTCATTCCTCGCTCCTGCGACCCCTGAACAAGCATTCCATTTCCGTATCTGCGCCTTTTCCTCCGCACGTGCGAGTCCGCATCTGTGGTCTCCACTCCGTAGGTGCAAAACACCAGACACCAGAAATCTTCAGCAACTTCCTAAGTCCAAAAATTCATCCATTAAGCATCTGAAACACACCCGAGGCCCCCGAGACCTTAACCAATCCTAAAACACCATACGAACTTAGTCGAGCCTTCAAACCACATTGAACAACATCAAAAATATGAATTATGCACAGATTCAAGCCTAAGGACTTTGAATTTTCCAAATTCTACAAACCTAGGGAGACGTGGCTGGCACCCAGTGCCGTGCTAGCCCGAGCGAACCACTCTGTAACTCATGATCATTCGACCAAAACTAGAACATACATAGGTAGATTTAGCTGGACTCATTCCTTTTGTAACTATCATGGGCCGACATGTCCACAATTTGTAATGCATAATTATAAGTGGGCAACACTGTATCAATAAACTATCATTCTTAAAACATGAATACATATGGGCCGGCAAGGCCTCTGACATACTGTACAAAATGAACCTTTGTCTACAAAGCCTCTAAGATAATTTGACATCAAATAGATAGGGTGCCGGCATACCCATAAGTCTGTAGAAAACTTCTGACACGATGACTTATAGACTTGGCTGCACTCCGAATAAGGTGGAGTCTTACCGATCTTTCGCTGAAGCCAATCTCGTCTACTATGAAGGCTCGTCAAACTGATTATCTATACCTGTAGG
This sequence comes from Nicotiana paniculata, assembly GCA_005239505.1. Taxonomy (NCBI): domain Eukaryota; kingdom Viridiplantae; phylum Streptophyta; class Magnoliopsida; order Solanales; family Solanaceae; genus Nicotiana; species Nicotiana paniculata. Next base: position 87,708 of record ML362774.1, on the reverse strand, counting down.
CATGAATGCAGCATCCCCAACAAAAGGTCGTCAGTACGAATAATGTACTGAGTATGTAAGGCATGTAAATCCGTATACAAAGGACATGGAAGAAACATGGAGTAAAGGACTCAACCTGTAACTCTGGATAGCTCTGTAAATCATGAAATATTTATAATGTCATGCATATGCATATAAATATCATGAATGAGCGAAGCTCGATAGCATCGAAATAGCTGAAGCAGAATTTGATCGAGTACCCCGCCATAGTTTGGGCAGATGTGCACAACAGGTACCAGTCGAAGATCAGGGTCGAGGACGACCAATTGGAAGCCCCCTCGGGCTCGGTGTATCGTATTAGAGTCCTACCAAAGGAATCAAGGCTTCCGGAAAGAGAGCCAAGGCTAAACTAAGAAAGGTATCAACCGTACGTGGAGAATCAGAGAAATATCCTGAGACGTAACGTACCTCGAAATGACCAAATGATGGACCGCGGGCAGAATCCTCGGGGACTCGTGAACAAAGCAGGGTTCGACAGGCACCCAGGGCCGGTTGAGGCACCTCGACTATCTGAGTACAACTTAAAAGTTGACATTTCAGACATTGTATCGGCCATAAGCAAGATCAAGGATACCAGGTGGCCGAGAACCGTGCTATCAAATCCTTCACAAAGGAACCCCAACTTGATATGCGAATATCACGATACCCACGGTCATAGGACCGAAGATTGCAGACAGCTTCGAGAAGAGGTAGCCCGACTTATCAGCAAAAGGTACCTTCGAGAATTCCTTAGCGACCGAGCTAAAAATCAATTTCGAGTAAGAGAGGCAAACAAGAAAAACGAAACAGAAGAACCAAGACACGTCATCCACATGATTATTGGTGGAGTCGACGTCCCTCAGGGACCCATTTTTAAGCAAACAAAAGTATCCATCACCAGGGAAAAGTGAACTCGGGGCTACATACCTGAAGACACCTTTTCATTCAACGAAGAGAACATCGAGACCTTATCTCAGCCTTACAATGACGCACTAGTAATTTCTTTTCTTTTGAATAACTTTCAAATTAAATGTGTGCTCGTGGATCCAGGTAGCTCGACCAACAAAATTCGGTCGAGAGTGGTAGAGCAACTCGGGTTGCTCGACTAGATCATGCCTGCCTCTCGAGTCCTCAATGGATTCAACATGGCAAGCGAAACAACGAAAGAGGAGATCATCCTCCCAGTCAACGTGGCCGACATAATTCAGGATACCAAGTTTCATGTCATCGAAGGTGACATGTGGTACAACGCATTGCTTGGAAGGACATGGATTCACAATATGAGGGCGGTGTTGTCAACCTTTCACCAAACGATGAAGTTCCTACGAAGGATGGAGTAAAAACAGTATACGGAGAGCAGCATGCAGCAAACGAAATGTTCGCAGTGCACGATGTGGCACCGACACCTTCTACATCCAAGGAGCCAAAAAACAAGCAAACAACCAAGTAACAATCATAAAATACATTCTCGTAGGAACAAACAAAGGACTGTGTCGCGTCCTCGGAACAGATAACCAAAGCATATCAAGGCTCGCGCGCCATCGCAACTAAGGTACAACCCTATCCCTTTTTTTCTTCCACATTTTACGCTAACCTGCATACAGGTGTTCGATTGAAAGGAGTCGAAGCACCCCCCAGCTCGAAGGCCTTAGGTTTTTAAAGCATGCGTTGCACTCTTTTTCCCTCACGTCGGATTTTATCCCCAAAGGGTTTTACCGGCGAGGTTTTTAACAAGGCAACATCCGTATGCTACCTAAGGAGAACTCACCAAGTATTCAAGGCTTCTCTTCGATCAACCTCGAATACTGAGGGGCATCCCCCCAGGAGGTCACTGGAAATATGCTGAAGAGGATCTCGACAGGAGAATGATGTACCAGACCAAACGGTCGAATGAACCGTGTCTGCATAGAATAATCGAACCCTCGATGGTAAAAAAATGTATACTTGTACCAAGTAATCAGAAAAGTACCTTCTATCATCAAAACATTTCGCGCATCAAAGAAGCTCGCTATTTTCATAAAAGACAGCCGTAGGGCCAAAAATTTATCAAGCACTCAGGAACTGTCCTCGACGATCATTCCATCGAGTCGCCAAAAACTCGAAGCCATAATACCTCAGGGCCAACAACTGCAAGATCATAAGCACTCCTCGAGGAAATATCAACTCCCACTCGAGGACTGACCCAGACTGTCGGCTCATCAAGCTATCTAACTCGAAGCCGTAAGACCTCACGGGAGGAACCTTCGAACTCATATGCCCTCCACGAGGCAGTATAAACAGCATAAGCCCTCTATGGGGCAATATCAACTCTATCTCGAGGGCTGACCTCGACAGTCGACTCAAAGCCATAAGACCTCAGGGCCGACAGCTTCAAACTCGTAAGCCCTCCATGAGGCAACATCAAAACTGTAAGACCTTAAAACAAGCATAGACCCCATATCAGAGTCAAGGCTATATATCAAACTTGTAAGACCCAAAAGGCATACCCTCTATATAGACGCCATGGCTATCTCCCTCGGGGACTAAAAGGCTACGGCCAAATACAATGACCACTGTCGTAAGGCTCCGGCGAAACTAACACAACTCGGAGACGTCCTACTGCTGCCATAAAATCACAGGCCTCCAAATTACTTCGAAAAACTTCGAAAAGAACCGATTAAAGGTTGTACCAACCTAAAGCGTAAGAGCCCAAGTTGCCAGCTACATCAAAGGTCGTACCGACCTAAAAGGGTAAGAGTCCAAGTTGCCAGCTAGTCGTATCGACCTTACACATAAGAGCCCAAGTCGCCAGCTACAGGTCATACCGACCCAAAGCGCCACAGGGCCTATTCGAAAACCTGAGGGCCGTTGAGCTCGAGTCGAAACCCGACTCAAAGACTAAGATTGATACGGTTAACTAAAGCGCCTCAGGGCCAAAAAAGCGTAAGAGCTCAAGTCGCCCGCTACATTAAAGGTCGTATCGACCTTACGCGTAAGAGCCCAACTCTCCAGCTACAGGTCGTATCGACCCAAAGCGCCTCAGGGCCAATTTGAAAACCTGAGGGCCGTTGAGTTCGAGTCGAAACCCGACTCGGAGACTAAGCTCGATACGGTTAACTAAAGCGCCTCAGGGTCAAAAAAACGTAAAGGTCCAAATCTCCAGCTACACCGAAGGTCGTACCGACCTAAAGTATAAGAGCCCGAGTCCAGCTTAAAGATCCTCAGGGCCAATTTATAACCCCAAGGGTTTCATCTCAAAGTCCAATTCATCGGCCTAGCTATCAACATGCAAATCAGACCAAAGAATCTTTCATATATGTGTGAGCGTTACAAATACATATTTACAACAATCCCACAGGAGTTTTAGGCAAACAACAGACTAGAAAATCTAGTCTGCTCTCGGGACCAGCCCTCTCAAAGGCCCCTCGGACTAGCTCCCACGGCGGCCTTCAAATATCAGCATCAACACAAGAAGAAAGGAAAAACATGACATCGATCTCGTCCACCTCGGCCTGCTTTATCTCTTCCGAGAGGTCAAATCCCCTAGCATGCACCTCCTCGAGGGTCTCCCTCCGGGACTTGCATCGGGCATACTCATTTCCCCTCCTCTGTCGAAAGCTCCTCTCAGCTCAGCCCGAGCATCGGCAACATTTTTAAGTAAACAACCACCTTATCGGCTTTCGCTCGAACTACCTCAGCTTTGGCCCGAGCGTCCACGACCTCGGCCTTGATATTTAGAAGATCAGCCTCGAGCTTGGCAATCCTGCTCGACTGGATTGAGCTATCTTTCCAGGCATTGCGAAGTCGTATCTCGAGGGAAGCAACCTTGGCCAAATCATTCCTTTGGGCCGCAACATGTACGCCTACCTGCGCTTTCAACGCTTGGCATTCAGACCTAACTTGCCCGACCTCGCCCCAAAAGTGCTCCAACACTTCTTTTTTTTCCTGCAACTAACACACAAAATCATTAGTTCCCATAAGCGAGAAAGGAAACACGTACCTTTTCAAGGTAAGGGTTACCTGACGCTCGAGTTTGCCTTCACAAATCCGGCTCCGATGCATCTCCACTGGAAGATATATCAACTCTTTTGTCTTTTCATTGCAAAGAAGCTTGGGAGATTTTTTCTTACCCTAAGCTTCCCGCAACCGGGCCTCACAGCGGAGCAACTCGAACTTGAATTTGTCAAAAACCTGCAAAAGAAACACTTCAGTTCAAAGAAGGAAGATTCATAGCTAAAAAGCCAGCAAGGCTGATTAAAAGCTCACATCGGAACAGAGCTGCTGGGTCTCCTTAAAAGTTTAACATGCATCTACTGGCCTGGCCCCATGGTCCCCAGTTGAACCTCTCTTAGTAGGGGTATGCCCACTCGAAGCCTCACTTGGTCCGGGCGGCCCCTAGTCCCGAACATCCCTCAAAGTACCTTCAAGGGCAGAAGCAGACGATGGTGGAGGACCTTTGCCCTTTCTCTCTCGGGGAACCTCTTCTTCGAAATTAGAGGTCCCAGGCCTAGCAGAATCGGCAACCCCGGAAGGGCCCCCGGCTCGAGCCGTAGACAAAGAATCATCCTCGCAAAGGGAGTCGGCGTCCGTAGAATGACCAACATATATAAAGCTCTCCTCAGCAACGACATCTCCTTTATTTCTCCGAGAAGGCCCCGCCTCATCGAGAATGTCGTCACCTATAAAGGATCTTCCTCGCTTATTGTCCTCCCCCGGGCCTTCCATCTCCTCGAAGGGGCATGGCCTCATTTTGAAAAACCCACCAACACCTGCGATGTCAGAGTTACTACAGACAAAGAGAAACGTTCATCAAAAGGGATACCACACGACTCATACCGTGGTGCTTTGCTTCCCATTTTCCCTTTGAGAGATCACGCCACTGAAGCTCATCGTATGTCGAGGAAGCTGCCAACTTCCGAGTCCAGTCTGCAAGACAGGGGACCTTCCCGGGCACCCACGAGACTGCTGAAAAAGAGAAAAAGGAACACTCTTATAAATTGATAAAAACAAAAGACACTAAGGCACGACGTGGCACTTATGTTTGAAGTTCTATTTTTCGGGAAAAGGCAGGAACTCTGCTGGAATGATATGAACGGTCTTCACCCGAACAAATCGATTCATCCATCCTCCGTTTCGGTCCTCATCGTCACTGGCAATGAAAGGCCTGGTGGACCAGCGTCGTAACGCAATCAGGCCTTGACAATGCTGAGGCTGATATAACCTAATATGGTGGCTGAGGGTAAATTCTAGCTCAACCTTTTCGGTGAAATACCTCATCATCAGCACTATCCGCCAAAAAGACGGATGAATCTATGCCAGGGTGACTCGGTACCTTTTGCAGAGTTCGAGCACAAGTCGGTCAAGGGGACCTAATGTGAACGGGTACGTATACACGGTCAAGAATCCCTCTACGTAAGTCATGACGTTCTCTTCTTGAGAGGGTATCTACAGCACCACATTTCCCCCCAGCCACAGTCTCTCCTCACGGCCTCGAGGTGGTTTTCTTCTATCGATCGGATGAACCTCGAGGCATGCTCTCGATGGACAGGGGCGTCGAAGGGTTTCTCTAATGCAAAGTCTTTTTTCGGAACGAAGTAGTACGAGGTCAGCTCACCATACACCGGCCAAGCTGGGCGCAGAGAAAGAATTTCCCTCTTCTTGGAGAACAGATTCAGGCACGACAGCCATAGATACTCAAAGCAGATATAAACAGGAAGGAACATAACCAGTTTTTGCAAAGATGGAAAAGGGATGAGAAAGTTGAAAGAAAAGCTAAGATTTTTACAAAGGTGCAAGAGTTAGAATGAAGGAGAAGCAAGAATATTTATAGAACGGAAGGTGGCCAACCAACTGCTTTAAAGTCCATTCAATTTCTGAAAAGTCGTCATAACATTTGGGGAAGTGTACCGATAGGGCCACCTCGCTCACTTCACGGTCACGTCACATAAATGATCTTTCATAAAGGGTTCAAGGAACCAAAGCTCGCATACCGACCTAGCCTCGAGGAGGTGTCCGATCTCGAGGGGATCTACTATTGCAAGTGCGAGTTCCGAGGAAGCTAAGAATCGAAGCATAGAAGTCATATTGTTGGCTAAAGATTAAGGAAATAAGTTTTCTATTTCAAAAAATATATTTACAACAGTGTTATTTACAAAAAAAATTCCCCTGAAAGGTCCTGCATACAGAAAAAGGAAAAAACAAAAGAGGTGGAAAATCTACTCTTCGCCTTCGCTGCTGCCCGAGCCGCTTTCGGAGCCCCCATCCGATGTGCTCGGCATTGCCAATTCCTCCTCCAGAGTCCTGGCCTCTTCGATCTTTGTAGAGAGATCGACACCCTTGGCCCTCACTTCCTCGAGGGCTTGCCTCCTAGCTTGTGCACGGGCATGAGCAACTGCCCGAGCCAGCTTCTGCTCAGTCTTCTCAGATATCTCCCTTGCCTGGTCATTCGCTGCAGCAACATCCCTCTTAGAAGAGGAGACATTCACTGGCCTCAGCCTTGGCCGCAAATAGTGCAGCAACCTCCTCATGAGCACCTCAAAAAAGGTCTTGAACCGAGGATAGCTTCCCCCGAAGAACCTCCCTCTCCGAAGCCGCTACATCATTCAGCCGAGCCAGCTCTAGGGATTCGGCGTCCTTGGCTGCAACCTCCTCTCGAAGTCGCTCCACCAGGGCGTCCTTCTACGTAATTTGAGAAGCAGAAAGTAAGTCAATCAACACCAAGCATTACAACTAAAGATAAGAATGTGGGTACCGACATACTTGCTCGGAGAAGTCAGCCCTCTCCCGAAGTGCTCTCTCCGAGATTGCCTGAAGGTTGGTCAATTCCTCCTCCTTTAGAGCACACAAAGCCTCCAGCACGACCGACTCCGCCATAAGCTTCTCAAGTTCCTCCCCACGATGATTCAACTCATCTTGCATCTTGGAGAAGGCTTGGTCATACAACTTCTTGACCTGTGACACAGAGAAGAGAAATCAAAAAGAAAGAATTAAAAAACAAAGAATAGCGTATTGCTTCTTAAAATGTCACCTGCTTTTGGAGCCTCTCGGCTTCCTCGAGAGCAACCGGGGTATCAACATCGGTCTCCTCATCTACCCCCTCGAAGTAGTCTCTAAATGCGGCATCCTCTCCACGAGAGGTCTCTAGACCGGGAGCACCCCCAACTTGAGCATCCCGTATCTCTCCTGGAGAAAATGACGGGCCCGAACGAAGTCCACCAGCGATGTCAGCCTCCATCGAGGCTTCTTCCCGACCTCGAAATGCTCCAGTAGCTGCCCCCTCGAGCTCCTCAACTCGGACTGTGCCATGACCGATGAGCGTATCGGGGACTGTGCTCAAACCCTCCTCGAGGGTCTCTTCCACGGACGGCGGGTCCGCATCGGCCGCCTATAACTCAGCAGACGACCGCTCAACAACCCTCGAAGCCTTGGCGCTTCATTTTACCCTTTGTACCAAAGGGCAAGCGTCATCACTCTCCTCCTCGGCCCGGTCGTCAAAGAAAAGACGGTGGCATCGGTCCTGGTCTTCCGAGACTTTGACCTTTTTGATTTTGGAGACTCTGCCGAGGCCTCTTTCTTCCTCTTCTTATCTTTGGTGGCCTTCGGGGCCTCTTCCTCACCAGGTGGGGGCGGCCTCATCAACACGCCTTCACCAAGGCCTGCACAAACATAATATGTCAAAAAACATCACCATCAAAAGTTCTTACGAAGAATATAAAAGTAATAGTAACAAGAGCGTACCATGGTTGTTGGCCTGCAATTGTGTTTTGGCCAGCTCACACCATAGGCGTTTGTTGTATGAGAAAGCAGAGTCTAAATGTTTGATCCACCCCGGGAGGTCCTGAACCGCGCCGGGAAACCAAACAGTGGCTGCACAATTAAAATAAAATCAGTCGAAAGAGAAAGAGACAGTAAAAGCACGCTCAATTCAGGCGTACTTACGTTTCATATTCCATTCCTCCGGGAAATGGCATTCTATCAACAGGGATGATGTCCGAGGTTCTGATTATGATGAATCGGCTCATCCATCCCCGATCTCTATCCTCGTCGATGCAAGCGAGGAACGCCTTGGTGGATCGACGGTGTAATTTAATAAGGGCCCCACGAAAGAGTCGAGGGCTATACAATCTGATCAAATGGTCGAGGGTGAAGGTCATTTCCTAGACCATACTGGTAATATGGCGAAACATATATACAATCCTTCAGAAAGAAGGATAAATCTGACCGAGTGTCACTCGGTATTGATGGCAAAAATCAAGAATCACCGGGTAAACCGGTGGAGAAAAAGAATCGATGGGGCCTAAGGTGAAGGGGTATGTATACATACTGAGAAAGCCAACCTTGTATGTGACTATGCTTTCGTCAGCCTTAGGGATCTCTACTCGGGCTGCCTCCCCCCTTTTGCAGTCAAGTTTCACCCTCTCAATATCCGGTACTATACTTATGTATCGGCTCATGGGCTCGCCTCGGCCCAGTGTAGAAGGGGGTTTTTCTATTGTAAAGTCAGAAATGGTGTCGAAAGGGACAGGGATGCATTGCTCGATGGTAGGAGGGATTTTTTACTTGCCTTTAGATGGGCGTGATGTAGAAGCAGCCCCCTCCTTTTGTGGAACCGTTTTGGAGGTTTTTGCCATGATAGCTATCGAGTTTTGAAGTGAGAAGACGAGAAAAACGTGCACGGATAGAAGATATGAAGGGAAAGCACTTAGTGGAAATTTGAAGGTTTGAGGAAGAAGATGCAAAACTATGAAAAGGCAAGTGATTGTAGTATTTATAGAGGCCCTTTGGGCATGCTTGAAGCGGGAAAGACGAACCAGTGACGGTTCATGGGCTTCTCGAGAATTGTGTTGACAGCGACCTCTGCGCAGCTTTTCGTGTCGCATCATTTAATGTTCTGAAGGGACTGACGTCATATTAGGAGTGTCGAAGAGGCAAAAGGTCAAATCCATTTCTTATCTATTCATTCTAAGAAACGCGGGGACTATCTGTATACGGTTAAAATCGAAGAGCCCGATTTCATGGTCATTTCGATAAGAATGAAGGATCGATGGCCCGAGTTTTGGTATCGAGGGGCATATCAGAAGTCCTCGACCTCGAGGCAATAAATATCGAAGGTCCTCGACATCGAGGCAGTACATATCGAAGGCAAACATGGAAAGGCGGGAAATTCCCATGGGGCACGTGGTTAAAGCTAAAAAGATACACAAAATAGTACAAGCCCGTACCGTGACATTAAATAGTTGTACCAGCCATATCTCTTTGCATTAATTACCCATGTACTATGTTGGGATTCCCCCTCATATATAAAGGGGACCCTTGTCACTTTGTAACACATATGATATTCAATACAAGAACAAGAACATCCTCTGCTCCCTAGCTAAAACATTCTCTAGAATTGCTTCATTGATTTATTGCTTCTTATTCATTGTGTTCTTGAATTATTCTTCATTTATTGCTTATTATTGATCATAAATAGATCATTCTTAAGGCATTCAATACTGTTATATTATTGTTGACAACCCCCAGGCTTCTAGACCTCGACCTTGAGGCCATTTCGACCACCCACGAGACTAGTCTCCCCGTTACCCGGTTTGCATAATTTCGTTCGTTTCGCTCTTATTTCATTTTTCTCACTTCATAATCAGCATCTACTACTTAAACAATTGGTATTAAAATAGATCACTTATTTTTAGAACCACATAATCAAATATAATTTATTTTTCAAAGTAAACAATTATGCCTCTGATTAATATCATGAAATAAACTATACCAACTTACGTATTTTTGAGACCCATGAACAGATGATAGAATAATAAGACTTATGGAAAATAAGAATATACACATATAGAGTAATTTATGGAAGTTGTGCATTTGCTCGTTTCGCTTGTGTCATATAGATCATGGTAAAAAGAAAGAAGAGATATCTTTAACATATCTGAGTAGGAAAAAAATCCGTATGATAATTTTGAGAAAGATTGCACCGTGCTTCCTTAAAATTGCAAAATCTCACATTGCTTAAGATGCTATAAAATCTCGGTTTAAATTATTGAATATCCGCACCTTACTACGTTGCCTCAGATTGTGTTGCTATTCTACTATTTGACAAAGCAATCATGAAAATGGAGCCTCGGCAAGAGGCAGCCATTCGGGCTTCTCTGGCTACAGCCTTAGCAACAACAGACTTGACTATTTCTTTATTTTGTGGGCATGACCAATCGTAAAATTCTGGGTATAGGTAACAATAATAATTGGTCTTGCTAAAAAAACATATTGGTGCAAAAGCAATAAGAGATATGACCATAAAAAAGCTCACTGATTTAGCCATTTCTTGCCACAATTTTGGCTATAGTATTCTATAAAGTGAGTCGAGTTCTTGTTATATAGAAGAAATTTTAATATGTAAGAAGAATGGATTTGTTTTTGATGAAATATTGGAGACGGTGTTCATGAGTATATATAGTGTTCAATGCAACTAGTTGGAGTTGGTAGCTTTTTAATTAGGATCATAATAAATGTTAATATTTCACCTTATCTTTTGGTCTAGTGAAGTAGAACTTGTGAAATAATCTTTTACTTGTATTCTTATATTATGACACCTAATAATGTGACTTTAAGAGTCACCTAGATATTAAGGGAAGGGCTGCCATGTTTGCCCTCTTAAACTTATCTTGTTGATAATTTATTAATCTTCCACTATCCAATAATTATTCAATTATCTACATAATTAAGAATTATTCAAATTACTTAATATACTATTCACTTTTAATACATTTTATATATACCCTATGGTTATGTGATATCATATAAAATCAATACATACTTATTATTTCATTAAAATATCCATGTAAAAATACATATATTTTCTCAACTTCTAATTTTCCTAACCTCATATAAAGAGTACAAATTTTCGTATGCTTAATTCTTAAAATGGTAATATATACATATAATTTATTTTTTTACCTAACTACACAGTGTATTTTTCCGTGACAGTGACACCCCTCCTATAAGGTGGCTACTTACATATATAATTGAGTTAGCATCATTATCTTGTCAAAATAATAATATCAATCACTAGTTTAGAGTAAAATAATGAAAGTTGATACTGTAATTCTTATAGCATCAATCACTTGTTTGAACAAAATTAAACTTGCAAATAGTTTTCTTTTTTCTCCAAAACTGAAGAGATGTTGATATAACATACAAGTTTAATCCTTTTGTTGGATCTGATAAAAACTTTAGTTTGTAAAGCACTGTTACTAAAATACATTTGAAATATATAAACAAAGTAATTCAACGTCAACTTTCTGCATAAATAATAATTTTAAAATTTTAGAAAATATTAAAAAGATTACTTTCTTAATTTGTTTTAGTCTCGACAATGAATTATTTAACTTAATTTAAGAGTATGGAAGTCATTTGGCCATCAATTAAGAATACATTACAGTATGTAAAAGCACTTCCATTAATCGCAAATATTCTTTCAATGAAACCAAATAAGTTTTTAATTATCTTACGTATAGCCAGTCAAATAAGTTCTGGTTATACTCAGCATAGCTAGTAGTGCATTGTTTGATAATAAAAAGAATCAATCTCATCACCAAAATCAGCATAATTTGCACCTTGGTTGTTTCTAAATTTGTTTCTTCTTATAAATATATTCTTATTCGAGATAAAACATGAAATAGGAATATGTATAATTAGCAATTCCTGAACTAAAACTACTGAAATGAAAAAGATGCCATCATCTATTCATACTCATCCATCTTAAAATAACGTCTAACAAAATATCCTTATATTATTATGTATAATTTAAAATATATTCGAAAGTAGTAATATTAATAACTACATAAATTATATTTCTAAACTTTCTACAAAAATGTTCCACTCAATATAAATACCATATCAAAATGTATCTAACGGTATCAAAGTTGTTAAACTTACGGGGTCTTATAATCACAAATCCGTTTTAGAAAAGTACGAGATGTAACATCCTTCCCCCTTTAGAACTTTCGCTAGGGTATCCTATTTATAGTAACTAAAACTCAACCTCTATCTGAGCTCTGTACTATTCACAACCTTTTGTACTTGAGTATCTCGTATCTTCTTCTCCTTTACTTTATCTAACTTACTTTTCAATCTTGCATCGTATCTTCTGTTGCTTTCATAACCTCTCTCCCATATAGGTCTATATTACATCTACGCCTAAAGCTCCACTGTAATACTTGCATCTCTGGTACATTAAAAAGAATTTGATGGAAGTTTCATACTGACTTCTTACGACTTAGTTTTATAGCACGATCTGGAAACAAAAGAAGGGTAACATTTCCTAAATGCTATATAGCCTCTCAATTATAAATGTGGCGCGCAACACACTTATAAGTGAGACTCTACTAAGCGCCGCTTTGTAGACTCTCTAAGACACGACCCGCTCTGGTACCACTTTGTCACGCCCCGAACCTGGGGAGGCGTGGCTGGCACCCGGTGTCATGCTGGCCCGAGCAAACCAGTCTGTAACTCATGATCGTTCGACCAAAACTAGAACATACATAGGTCGAGTTAGCTAGACTCATTCCTTTTGTAACTATCATGGCCACATGGCCACAACTCGTAATGCATAACTATAAGTGGGCAACACTGTATTAATAAACTATCGTTCTTAAAACATGAATACATATGGGCCGGCAAGGCCTCTGACATACTATACAAAATGAACCTTTGTCTTCAAAGCCTCTAAGATTATTTGACATCAAATGGGACAGGGTGCCGGCCTACCCATAAGTCTGTAGAAAACTTCTGACACGATGACTCATAGACTCGGCTGCACTCCGAATGAGGTGGAGTCTTACCGATCCTTCGCTGAAGCCAATCTCGTCTACTACGAAGGCTCGTCAAACTGATTATCTATACCTGCAGGCATGAATGCAGCGTCCCCAACAAAAGTACGTCAGTACAAATAATGTACTGAGTATGTAAGACATGTAAATCAGTATACAAAGGACATGGAAGAAACATGGTTAAAAGGACTCAACCCGTAAGTCTTGATAGCTCTGTAAATCATGAAATATTTATAATGTCATGCATATGCATATAAATGTCATGTAATGCATAGGTCTATACGTACATAACATCATAAAGCCTCTGAGGGCATCCCATCATATCATCTCAGCCACTGTGGGCAAAATCTTCATCGAATACCATCTGATCAGGTGGTGATGCATATATAACGACATAACTTTTCCCATATATATATATATATATATATATATATATATATATATATATGTATATACACGTGTATATAACATCATCCGGTCATGGGTTAATGTGCATGTATAAATGCATGAAATGCATATGAAGTATGTTGATAAAATCTCTCGGTACGTCATAAGACCATTATGCCTGTGATTAATACCATGAAATAAACTATACCAACTTAAGTATTTTTGAGACCCATGAAAAAATAATGGAATAATAAGACTTATGGGAGAATAAGAATATACACATCTCTAGCATTTCTACGAATAGAGTAATTTATGGAAGTTGTGCATTTGCTTGTTTCGCTTGTGTCGTATAGATCATGTGTAACGACTCGGCCGGTCGTTCCGTGAGATTTGCCTCGTTTTCCCCATTTCTGCATTTGTCATATATTGCTAGCTTGTTCTTTTTGTTGTGTTGGGTCAATTGGTTTGGGTCCGGAATGGTCATGGTGAGAATTGAGGCATTTAGTCTCCTAAAGTAGCCTAAAAGTTGAGAAAGTCAACTGAGAGTTGACTTATTAGTGAACGACCTCAGAATGTGGATTTTATGGTTCGGATAGCTTTGTTAGGTGATTTGGGACTTAGAAGTGTGTTCGGAATGAAGTTTTGATGTCGGTGTAGAATTAGGCTTGAATTGGCGAAAGTTAGTTTTTGGCGATTTCCGGTCGGCAGTGGAAAATAGGCTATCGGGGTCGGAATGGGATTACGGAAGTTGGAGCAGGTTCCTAATGTCATTTTGGATATGTCTGCAAAATTTCAGGTCAATCGGAGGTGTTTTGGTTGGTTTCAGCGTAGTTGGCGAAATTTTGAAGTTTCAAAGTTCATAGGCTTGGATTTGATGTAATTTTGGTGTTTTCGAAGGCTCGACTAAGTTGGAGTAATGCTATGGGGTGTGTTGGTATGTTTGGTTGGGGCCCCGAGGGGCTCGAGATTGATTTCGGATGGTTGGCGGAGTTTTAAACTTGGAAAAATTGCAGCAAAATGGCTGCTAGTGTATGTTTCTGGTGTTGGCACCTGCGGAAGGGTAGCTACAGGTGCGATGTCGCAGGTGCGAAAGGTCATGCGCAAGTGCGGAAGGAGGCTAGGCAAGGGGAAATCCGCAGGTACGAAGAGATGGCCGCACCTGCGAAGCCGCAGGTGCGGAGGAGTGGCCGCAGGTTCGAGAATTGGCCCGTTAGTGGGATTGCGCAGGTGCGCAGCTGGGACAGCAGGTGCGAGTCCACAGGTGCAGAATTTCTGGGTAGAACAATATAAAAAGGGGCCTCCGTGAAATTTTATTTTTTCCACCATTTTTGCATGCAATTGGAGCTTTTTTGAAGGCAAATTGAAGAGAGAATTCGTGGTTCTTCAGTGGAGGTAAGTTCCCGGGTTATTAAAGTCGTTTCTATGCTATTTTGTTCGGATTAGGCTTGTAAATTGAAGGATTAAAGTAGGTAAAGGATGGGAAGAATGGGTGGAGGATTGAAAAATTCTTTTGGCAATTTGGGTAGTTAATTGTGGCCGATTGTGATATTTTTGGTATATGTAGAATCGTGGGAGAACGAGGGTTCTAGTGATGTAAAATTTATCGAATTCCGAGACGTGAGCCTGGGGCTCAGGTTTGGCCGAGTTTCGAGATTCTTGTATAATTTGATAGTTTTCGATTGGGTTGTCTTCCTTTAGCATACGTTAATGATGTTAAACTGGTTTTGGCAAGATTCGGAGCAATTAGGAGCCAATTTGAGGGGCAAGAGCATATCGGATTAGTGTTGTGACCCGTTAGAGGTAAGTAATGGTTATAAATCTTGTCCTGAGGGTATGAAACCCCAGACTACATATTTCTCAATGATTTTAGAATGTTGCACATGTCGGATGACGAGTATATGGCGCGCACTGATTTTTCGATTGGACTAGGTCCTCTCCGCAGGCGACTAATGAGTTGCATATTTTACTCAAAACCTTATGTTAAATTATGTTCTAAAGATTGTTGAAATATTTGGGCTATAAGCCGTGTTTGGGGCCTCGTGACGATCTGTTTAGACCCCTTGGAGGCTTTTTACTGTTGTTTTCCTCACTATTTACTGATGATTTCACTCAGCCACATTGTGCTTACTGTTTTCGAAACTCAGCCTGATTTACACTACTTTGAGATTTAAAAATGATGTTTTGGGTCGAGTACCCTGTTTTACTGATTTGCCCGAGGGGCTTTTTGAGTGGTTCTGCTGAGTGAGGCCGAGGGCCTGATTGTGAGGATATGATACGCCACGAGGTGGCTTGATATTAGCGCTTGGGCTGAAGGAGCCCCTCCGAAGTCTGCACACACCCCCAGTGAGCGCATTGAGTGCCGAGTGCCGAGTGATTGGGAGGCATGAGTGACTATGAGGTGCTGAGTGACTGATTATGAGTGACTGTGAGGCATGCCCGAGGGGCTGATTATGATACATGTTTTGCCAAGGGGCTACCTATGATTTTTACTACTTTCACTCTGGACTTATGAAATATGTTTTGCCCGAGGAGCCTCTATATGATTCATTTCATTTTCATACTAAATCTTTCGGTTTGAAGTTATTAAAAATATGCATTCTTCAAAGGACTTTTCTGAAGTGGGTTTTAAGGCATGATGACTTCATATATCTATGTTTATATTGTTGGAAAGAAAGGCTGTGCATATTGTGAATTGATGACATTGATTTTTATGTGATTTCTTTCTACATAGACTTGATTTATTTTCATTACTACTGAGTTACTTACATTACTCCCTGCACCCCTGTGTGCAGATTCAGGTACAGATACCGAGTATTAGCTATCTTTTCCGTGCAGAGCCGGATTGCGGGATATAGAGGTAGCTGTTCAGAGTCCGCAGCATCTCTGTTTTCCCATCTTGTTGTATCTAGCTATTTATTCGGAGGTTTTTGTATTATAATAGTATACCTTTGGCTTATTTTTCTTAGATGCTCATGACATGTTGGCTCCGGGTTTTGGGGTTGGTGACACTGTTATTTGGCCTAATGTATTTGATTGGAATTTTGAAAGAAATTGTGAACATGTGATTATTGGCTAGCCTAGTTCCACGATAGGCGCCATCACGACCCGTTTAGGATTTGGGGTCGTGACATCATGCCAAAAAGAAAGAAGGGATAGCCTGGAGTAGGAAAAAAAATCCGTATGATACTTTTAAGAAGGATTGCACCGTACTTCCTTAAAATGGTAAAATTTCATACTTAAGATGTTAGGAAATCTCGGTTTAAATTATTGAATATCCGCACCTTACTACGTTGCCGCAGATTGCGTTGCTATTCTACTCTCTTGGCAAAGCAATCATGAAAATGGAGCCTCAGCAAGAGGCAGCCATTCGGGCTTCTCTGGCTACAGCCTTAGCAACAACAGACTTGACTATTTCTTTATCTTGTGGGCATGACCAATCATAAAATTCTGGGTATAGGTAACCATAATAATTGGTCTTGCTACAGAAACATTTTGGTGCAAAAGCAATAAGAGATATGACCATAAAAAAGCTCACTGTAAAGTGAGTCAAGTTCTTGTTATATAGAAGAAATTTTAATATGTAAGAAGAATGGATTTTGTTTTTGATGAAATATTTGAGACGGTGTTCATGAGTATATATAGTGTTCAATGCAACTAGATGGAGTTGGTAGCTTTTTAATTAGGATTATAATAAATATTAATATTTTCACCTTATCTTTTGGTCTATTTAAGTAGAACTTGTGAAATAATCTTTTACTTGTATTCTTATATAATGGCACCTGATAGTGTGACTTTAAGAGTCAGTGGGGCTGCCACGTTTTCTCTCTTAAACTTATCAAAATTGTTGATAATTTATTAATCTCCCACTATCCAATAATTATCCAATTATTCATATGATTAAGAATTATTTTAAATTACTTAATATACTATTCACTTTTAATACATATTATGTATACCCTACTATAATGGCCATGTGGTATCATATAAAATCAATACATACTTATTATTTCATTAAAACATCAATGTAAAAATAAATATATTTTCTCAACAACTAATTTCCTAACCTCATATAAAGAGTACAAATTTTCGTATGATTAATTTTTAAAATGGTAATATATACATATAATTTATTTTTTTATCTAACTATACAGTGTATTTTCCCGTAACAGTGACACCCCTTCCTATACGGTGGCTACTTACATATATAATTGAGTTAGCAACACTATCTTGTCAAAATAATAATGAATTGCTGTAATCTTAATATTATATCAATCACTAGTTTGGAGTAAAATAATGAAAGTTGATACTGTAATTCTTATAGCATCAATCACTTGTTTGAACAAAATTAAACTTGCAAATTATTTTCTTTTTTCTCCAAAACTAAAGAGATGTTGATATAATATACAAGTTTAATCCTTTTGTTGGATCTGATAAAAACTTTAGCTTGCAAAGCACTGTTACTAAAATACATTTGAAATATATAAACAAAGTAATTTAACGTCAACTTTGTACGTAGATAATAATTTTAAATTTTTAGATAATATTAAAAAGATTACCATCTTAATTTGTTTTAGTCACGACAATAAATTATTTAACTTAATTTAAGAGTATGGAAGTCATTTGGCCATCAATTAAGAATACAATTACAATATGTAAAAGCATTTCCATTAATCACAAATATTCTTTCAATGAAACCGAACAAGTTTAACTATCTTACGTATAGTTAATCAAATAAGTTCTAGTTATACTCAGCATAGCTAGTAGTACATTGTTTGGTAATAAAAAGAATCAATATCTTCACTAAAATCAACATAATTTGCACCTTGAATGTTTCTATATTTGTTTCTTGTTATAAATATATTTTTTTATTCGAGATAAAATATGAAATTGGAATATGTATATTTTAGCAATTCGTAAACTAAAACTACTGAAATGACAAAGATGCCATCATCTATTCAGACTCATCCGTCTTTCAATAACGTCTAACAAAATATCCTTATATTATTGTATATAATTTAAATTATATTCGAAAGTAGTAATATTAATAACTATATAATATCATATTTTTAAAGTTTCTAAAAAGATGTTCCACTCAATATAAATAGCATATCAAAATATATCTAACGGTATCAAGGTTGTTGAACTTACGAGGTCTTACGGTCACAAATCCTCTTTAGAAAAGTACAGGATGTAACACTCCACGAGTGGCAAGAATTTGTCTCATGACCCTCAAAACTCCATCACACAAGCAAGTAGCATATCCTCAAGAAACTGAATTGTGCGGTTGGACTGTCCGTCTGTATGAGGGTGAAAGGCTGTGCTCAGCTCCACCCTAGTACCCAACACCTGCTGTACAACTCTCCAGAACCGTGATGCGAACTGTGTACCTCTATGTAAAATGATGGAAACTGGGACTCCATGAAGGCGGACAATCTCTCTAATATAAATCTCAGCCAATCTCCTCGAAGAGTAAGTAGTCACCACTGGGATGAAATGAACTGACTTGGTCAGCCGATCCACGATCACCCAAATAACATCAAACTTCCTCAATGTCCGTGGAAGTCCAACTACAAAGTCCATGGTGATCCGTTCCCACTTCCACGCTGGGATTTCTAACCTCTGAAGTAAGACAGTCTCTGATGCTTATACTTGACCTGCTGACAGTTGAGACACTTGGCCACAAACCCAACTATATCCTTCTTCATCCTCATCCACTAATAGTGCTATCTCAAATCCTGGTACATCTTTGCGGCACCCGGATGGATGGAATACCACGAGCTGTGGGCCTCCTCAAGCATCAACTCCTGAAGCCCATCTACATTGGGCACACATATCTGGCCCTCCATCGTCATCACGCCATCATCACCGATAGTCGCATCTCTAGCATCACCTCGCCGAACCCTGTCCTGGAGGACTAGAAGGTGGGGATCATCATACTGGCACTCCCTAATGCGGTCATAAAGAGAAGACCGAGTGACCACACAGCCAATACTTGGCTCAGCCAAACCAAAGAAACTGCGGATCTCCGTAGCTGATGATGGTCTAGGCCAACTCTGCACTGCCTCCACCTTCTTCGGATCTACCTTGATCCCATCACAAGACACTACGTCACTCAAGAATGCCACTGAATTAAGCCAGAATTCACTCTTAGAAAATTTTGCATACAATCTCTTCCCCCTCAAAGTCTGAAGCACAGTCATCAGGTGCTGCTCATGATCTTCCTGAGACCGGGAATATACCCGAATGTCGTCAATAAACACAATGACGAAAGAATTAAGATAAGGCTGGAACACACTGTGCATCAAATGCATAAAGACAGTTGGGGCATTGGTCAACCCAAATGACATGACAAGAAACTCATAATTACCATATTTGGTCCTGAAAGAAGTCTTCGGGATATCCGGCTCCCGAATCTTCAACTGATGATAGCTAGAATGCAAATCAATCTTGAAAAACACCATGGAATCCTGCAACTGATCAAACAAATCATAAATGCGAGGAAATGGATACCTGTTCTTCATTGTAACCTTATTCAACTGACGATAGTCAATACACATACACATGGAACAATCATTTTTCTTCACAAACAAGACAAGAGCACCCCAAGGTGACACCCTAGGCCTAATGAAACCCTTACCAAGCAACTCCTTCAACTCAGGAGGAGCCATACGATAAGGAGGAACAAAAATGGGCTGACTGCCCGACAACATATCAAGGTCAAAATCAATATCTTTGTTGAGCGGCATGCCCGAAATATCAGCTTGAAACACATTAGGGAAATCCTTTACTACGGGAACTGACTCAACTGTAGGGGTATAAATGCTGATATCTCTCACATAGGCCACATGCGCATCACATTCCTTCCCAACCATTCGCTGAGCGTTAAGAAATGAAATGACCCGGCGGGGAGTATACTCTAAGGTACCTCTCTACTCTAATCGTGGTAGGCCTGACATAGCCACTATCACGATTTTAATGTGACAATCAAGAATAGCATAATGGGGCGATAACCAGTCCATGCCCAAGATAACATCAAAATCTACCATACTGAGCAATAATAAATCGGCTCTGGTCTCGAAACCACTAAGAGCAATCAAACACGATCAATATACGCGGTCCACAACAAGAGAATCTCCCATAGAAGTAGATACATAAACAAGGGAACTCAAAGAATCCCTAGATACCCCCAAATGTGGAGAAAAATAAGAAGACACATATGAATATGTAGAGCCTTGGTCAAATAATACCGATGCATCTCTATGACAAACGTGGACAATACCTTTGATGGCAGAATCTGAAGAAACTGCCTCTGAACAGGCTGGAAGGGCATAGTACCTAGCCTGGCCTCCCTCTTCTAGGGCTTCCTCGACCTCCCCGACCTTCACCTCGAGCTGCCTAAGTAGGTGGGGCGGCAGCTGGGGCTGGAGCACGTGGTGGCTGAGAAATATGTGGAGGTGCACCCCTCCTGAATCTGGGACAATCCTTAACCATGTGACGAGTATCACCACACTCATAACAACCCCTCGGAGGACGCGATGGCTGGGGCTGGCTCGGACCTAGACTGTTGGACTAGCCGGTAATATCACCTCAAGCAGGAGGCATACTGGATACTTGCGGTTCATAATAAGGCTCCTGAGGTCTAGGAGGAGCTGGAACACCGCTTGCTATTGGAAGAGCTGAATGAACAGGACGGCTCATAAAACCCTTACCATGGCGTGCTACTGGCGCACGAGCTCCTAAAAAATGACCAGTCTCTTGAGACCTCTTGGCTTCTCTCTCCTCTCTGTCCCGGGAAAACATGCCCTCCACTCTCCTGGCAATACTCAAGGCCTGCTGATAAGTGATACCCATCTCTAACTCAATTGCCATACTAGGCCGAATACTGGGGTGGAGCCCCTAAATGAAGCAACGAACCCTCTCTCTGACTGTAGCAACAAAAATCAGTGCATGTCGAGCCAACTCACTGAAACCGACTGCATACTCCGACATATACATAGTACCCTGGCGTAGCTACTCAAACTCTGCGCGCCAAGCATCCCTGAGGCTCTAAGGGACATATTCACGCAAAAACATATTTGAGAACTGAGTCCAAGTGAGTGAGGCTGCCTCGTCCCGACTACTCAGCTCATAGGCACGCCACCACTGATATGTCGCTCCCCTCAGCTGGAAAGCGGTGAAAGAAACCCACTCATCTCCATTATTCCCATAGTGCGGAGGATACGTTGACACTCCTCAAGAAAAACCTGAGCATCATCTGAAGCTAGTTCGCTGAAAGTGGGTGGGTGGTACTTCTTGTACCTCCAAGTCTGAGCTGCTCTGTGTCATAAGCAGCTACCCTGGTCTCATGCTGAACTGTAGCCACTGGGGGCATAGGAATAAAATCTGGGGCCTGATCAACCTGAACCTTCTGCTCAAGAGTGTAGGCTAGGGGAGTCTACGCCCCTCCTCCGGCCTGAGATGTGGCGGGAGCTATTGAAATCAGCCCAGCCTAACACAAAGTGCCAAACATGCTCATGAACCGAGCCAAAGTCTCCTGGAGGGCTGGAGCAGCAATAGGAACCTCCAATGCTGGCACTCCAGTTGGAGATGCTGGGAGCTCTTTTGTCGCAGCTCGCGCCGGTGCTCTGGCTGGACCACATGGTCGTCCTCTACCCTAACCTCGGCCTTTGGCGGCTCCGGCAGGCTCCTCGGGTTCCTGATCGTCGGTCCTCCCGGTACAGGTCCTCACCATCCGTGAGAAAGAATAGAATAGAAATTTTAGAATTTTGATGTCAATTACTCGCACGACAAGGAAATCAAAGAAGTATGATTGTTCTTAACAATTTCATAGCCTCCCGAAGATAAGTACAGACGTCTCCGCATAGATCCGCGAGACTCTAATAAACCTGCCTGTGACTCACGATGCCTATGAACCTAGAGCTTTGATACCAACTTGTCATGACCCACTTTTCCCCTCCGAAGGACGTCGTGACAGCACCTAGTCTCTACGACTAGGTAAGCCTATTAACATGGAAATAATCCGAAAGTAAAGAACAATATGAACCAACTAAGCTTCAAAATTACTATATAAAGGTAAGAATGCCTCTCGGCATATACTAGTAAACCATTTTGCCAATTATATGCAACACTTCCCAAAACTCGGAACCATGAGTCACAAGCTTTACGAAAAACTATCTACAGTCTGCTATACAAGAGTCTAAGAATTACATGAGGGAAGAACAAATAAAGATAGAGGAGGGACTCTGAGGATCTGCGGACGTGTGCAGATATACCTTGAAGTCTCAGGTGGCTACTGCTGCTAGCTAATACTGAGTCGGACGTGAGGTACCTGGATCTGCACCAGAAAACATGTGCAGGAAGGGTGTGAGTACACCACAATAGTATCCAGTAAGTGCCAAGCCTAACTGATACGCTCAAATTACACCTTAATAAATAATGTAAAGTAGTCAATGTCAAACATAATAACCCAAATAGGTTGGGGTCGAATCCCACAGGGAATAGGTGTGAAAAGTTTACTTAAGTAGTGTGAAACTTGACTTAAATCGTAATTCTATTTCGTTAGCTAAAAAAGAGTGTTGTAATTGAGTAAAATGAAGACAAGTATAATATTGTGAGATTGTAATTAATTTGATTAAAGAAACCAAGGCTGTTTCCCCTCCAATGGAATCTAATGCTATCGATGTTAATATGATATATTTCTAATGGTAGGTCCTTTGATATGCAAATGATTTCTAGATGACTACTCAATATTTTCCAATATTTGAGTAGTATTTTCTCTTTATGATTTTGACAAATATAAAAGAGTTGCAATTAAGAATAATCAATTTATGCCAAATAGAATTCACTTATTCCTAAGCAATTCTATTAAACAAGGTTTAAAGCCTTGAGTTTTTGATAGTCACTTACTTCTACCAAATCCTAACCCACTTTTCCAAGTAAAGAAAGAGTAAAATGGAATTTGTTAATGTTTGCAAGCACCAACAATAAATGACGAATGAGAAATGAATAAATATCAACTAATCATTATATATATATATATATTCAATGGTAAACACTCATTAACATTACACCCATTTAGGGACCACAACCTTAATACTTAAGACTAGCCACTCATACTAAAATACAAAGATAAAATAGTAATTAAAGTCATAAAGCTTACAAAAGTGAAAGAATCTTTCTTCTAAAGCTTCCAAAATAATGGAATATTCAATGCCTTCAATTGTAGTCTCTTTTTCAGACAAGATGACCCACAAAAACTCTAGTAAATCTATTTATAGTGGGCTAAAAGTTGGAATCAAAATTGGATCAAAATGTCCCTGCAGAGCATTTATGCGGCCGCATACTGGTTGCTGATCACGTATGCGGTCCGCATATCTTCAAAGTCATCGCATAATATCAAGTCTCCAAACCCAGCTTCTGACCGCATTTCAATTATGCGGTCCGCATATCCATTATGCGACCGCATATTCCTCCGCAAAAGTGCTTCTAAGCTTTCTTGATTTCAGTTATGTGATCACTATGCGGTCTGCATAAGCGTTATGCGACCGCATAATGGATCACATTTTCTCCTCTTTAGTCGACCAAAGATTTGCTTCAGTCTGCAATGGTTATACGGTCCGCATATGCTTTATGCGACCACATACTTGCATCATTTCTGCCCTTTTGTGGCTTTTCGACTTCTTTTCCATGTTTTTGGGTCCTCAAGACTCCTGCACTGTAAAACACAAAAAACATCATAAGAATTAACTAAAAATGCATTGAAAGATGGACTAAAGTTTATGTAATTGGTATCAAATAATCCAAAATTCTACGGCACATCACTAACCTCGGTCGAGTAGTGACGAGGTCACGTCAGCGCCCTACCAGTATAAATATAATGAACAAAAACAGTAAGAGATATATATACAACAGTAAAATAGAAGTCAAGGAAAACTCTCAGCTTTGAACAAAGGAATAACAATAGGGTAATCTCCCGAGATACCGTCCCGTTGTCCCAAAGTAAATATGCAGTACATGTGGAATCTCCTAGAATACGTCTGTAGTCCCAAAATAAATATGCAGTGCTGGGGGATCTCCCGGAATATATTCGTAGTCCCAAAGTAAATATGAAACACATGGGGATCTCCTGGAATACTTCCGTAGTCCCAAAATAAATATGCAATACAGGGGAATCTTCCGAAATACGTCCGTAGTCCCAAAATAAATATGCGGTGCTGGGGATTTCCCGGAATACGTCCGTAGTCCAAAGTAAATATGCAGCTCAACCAATGACACAATAGTTATAGCATTGAAATTTACAGTTTAGGCTAAGTGCAACTAAGGAAAACAGGAGTTTCACTAAACATGATGCACTGAAATTTCAAGTAGACAGTACGTAGGCATGCTTTTCTAACCTAAACAAGGTAGTTACACATACTAGTGTAGTTCAAACAAGGAAAAACAATTTATGATTTAGTGAAAAATGGAGTTTTACAACAATAGCCCGTGTACGTACTCGTCACCTCACGTACACGACGCTCATATATCAAAAAGTACCAAAATCCTAAGGGGAAGTTCCCCCACACAAGGTTAGGCAAGACACTTACCTTGAATCACACTCAAATCTATCCGAAAGCATGCTATTGCCACGAGTATCCAACTCCAAATGGCCCAAATCATAGCAAATCAACTACATAACGTAAATATAGCTACGAGTAACTATTTTAGCTAATGAATTTGAAGATAAGGTAAGAAAATAGGAAAATGCCCCAAAAGCTTCCTCGGGACCACGACTCGGAATCGGGTAAAAGTTATCAATTTAGAACACCCATTTACTCACGAGATCACTCGTACAAAAATTATCTAAATCCGATGTCTAAAACCCAGTCAAAACACAGAAATTCGATTGGGGAACTTTTCCCCCAATTTTCCCAACTTTTCCATCCAAATCCAAAATTAAACGGAAAAAATGACTATATATTAATGAAATACAACCCAAAAAAAGATAGGAATTGTTACCCCAAAGTTTTCTCTGAAAATCCCTCAAGAAATGGCCTTCTCCCGAGCTTAAAAATCAAATTTGTGTGAAATTAACATAAACCCTCGATTCTACCCCTTTTATGCCCAGCGATCTTCTTACCTGCGGGCTATGGGTCGCACCTGCGATGCTGCACCTGCAAAAAATCCCTCGTAGGTGCGGAAACCACTAAAGAGGCTGGGTCCGCATCTGCTGTAAGGGGGCCGCACCTGCGTGTGCACGCGTGCGGAGCACTATCCGCGCCTACATTTCTTTTTCACATTTATGGGGATTGCATCTGCGGCTCATTTTCCTCAAACCTTCATCCCCTAAACAAGCATTCCATTTCCACATTTGGCGCGTTGTCCTCCGCACATGTGGTCTCTACTCCCTAAGTGCGAAACACCAGAGACCAGAAATCTTCAGCAGCTTCCTAAGTCCAAAGTAACATCCGTTAAGCATCCGAACCACACCCGAGGCCCCCACGACCTCAACCAAATATAACAACCAATCATAAAACATCATACTAACTTAGTCGAGCCTTCAAACCACATTGAACAACATCAAAAACATGAATTACGCACGGATTCAAGTCTAAGGACTTTGAATTTTCCAAATTCTACAAACGACGTCGAAACATATCAAACCATGTCCGAATGACTTCAAATTTTACACACAAGTCAAAAATGACACTAAGAACCTACTCTCACTTCCGAAAATCTATTCAAGCTCAATATCAAAATTTTCACTGCCGACCAAAATCGCCAAAAATCCAACTTTCGCCAATTCATGCGTAAATTTGTTACGGACCTCCAAATCACATTCCGGACGCGCACCTAAGTCCAAAATCACCTAACGGAGATAAAAGAATCATCAAAATTCAAATCTGAGGCCGATACACAAAAGTCGGTATCCGGTCAACTTATCCAACTTAAACTCCCAAATAAGAGACTAAGTGTCTCAATTTGTTTAAAAAAACTCAACACCAACCCTCCCGGCAACCAAAATAGCAGAATAAGATATGAGAAAAGCAGTTAATGGGGGATTGGGGCTCCAACTCTGAAAACGTCATTACACCAATTAAACTAGTAATCATAAAACAAAGTAGATATTCTGACAATTCTCATGGTTATATGACAATAGTGGGAATCGTTAATCTTTTTCACTACAAAGATTATTTAGCGTAAAAAATTGTCTACTTCTAATGAACAAACCCTCATAAAATAAACTACAAACTTCATCAATCCCACCAAAGCCTCTGGATATTGAAACGAATACTATGGATGTAGAAGATCAATCATCTACTCCAATCCAAATGGACCCTCCACCAACTTTTAAGAAAATACTTTTTGCAGATAACCAAGCAATTATCATATTGTTGTGGATGCTACAAATGACCTTCCTATGCACTTAAATGACCGACTAAATACACCTACGAGTTTCAAGTCTATCACGCATGGGAAGGAGAAGGAAGAAGATTGCTACCAGATTCACCTAATATGGGAAGATCTACAACGCATTTACTCAATCATCATAAACCTCTTTAGTAAGCATATTCTACATCATTACCTAAAACGTAAAGTCCAGGAGCTAGGGAAAGCAACAGAGAATTTCACTCTAATTGATCTAGGGGCGGACTACTATATTATGAAATTTACCAAGGAAGATAATATGATGAGAGCGCTACATCAGGGACCTTGGTTTATTAATGAACATTTTCTTTCAGTCCAAAAATGGGGGCCGAATTTTGTGGCATCGGAAGAAAAGACCCTTAAATCGGCAGTATGGGTTCGTCTAGAACAAGTACCAACTGAATTTTATAATAATATTATCTTACAAAAAATTGTAAATACAATTGGTCGACTCTTAAAAGTCGATGCATGAACATCTGCAATACTACGAGGTCGTTATGCAAGCTTCTGCACTGAGGTTCCCATAGATTTACTAGTCCAATCGTTCATCTTCATTGGTTCACATAAACGACATCTTTATGAAGGTGAAAACTTATTATGTAAAAGTTGCGGAAGATTAGGCACTACTAGAAATATTAGAAAAATTGTCCACAAAAATCGACCAAAGTAGGTCGGTAATAGCCAATAACCGTCCAAAACATGATCAATAACGTGTGGCCGGTATTTTGAAAGTCGGAAGAGCATACTGACCAAATTTGGTCAGAAATTACCGACCAACTTGAAATATTTCAAGTGGACCAGCGTTTGGATGAGATCGCGTAGTGTAGCAGACTTATGTAGGGTATGACCTTTGGTATTGGATTCGTGTGTTTTGATTTTTACGGTGTGTGCCATTGGTCGGTATGCTCTAGATGACCACCTGACAATTTAATTGACTTACTGACCAACATTGGTCGGAATATTATTTTAATAATTTAATTTTCCCGACCAAAATTTGTCGGTATTAGAAAATTAATTTTTTTATAAATAATTAAAATTTAAAAATATCGACCAACTTTGGTCGGTAAACTGGACAGGGTAGACAACTAACCGACCAACTTTGGTCCGTAATGTTTAATTTTTGGGAATTCATTGTACATTAATCGACCAACATTGGTCGGTAATGTGTAATTTATTTATTTTTAATTAATTACCGACCAATGTTGGCCGGTTTTTGCATTTAATTTTGGCAGAAAATGCTTGTTTTGGTAGCTACACCACCTACCAAATAAAAACAGCATACCGATATCCACAATTCACATCTAATAACCACAAATTCACCACATACAACCCCTAATTCACCACAAATCCAACCAAACATCCAATGACAACAACAATAACCAAACATCCAATTAATACTTTAAAACTAACAAATTAAAGTTCAATTGAACATCACAATCCAAATCCAAGCAAAAACTAATTACAACAAGTACAAAATTGTTCAATCTAATTCAAAACTAGTTCTATTAGTCTACTTTAGAGTATATCAAAGTATTGGTCAAGGGTGTTTTCAGTTTTCTACAACATCATCACCATCTGATGAACTTTCATCTACAAGACGGTATAGAGATTGGTCTTGTGGAGGACGGGACAAACAATCACGGGGAGGACGGGACGAACAATCACATGGAGGTCGAGCATCTGGCGATGGCTCACGAGACCGTGGCAACGGAAAAGCTCCAGTAGAAAGGATAGTTCTAACCTGAGCTTGCATACCAAGGAATTGAGCATCTCTAAACCTTTCTCTTCCTTAGTCGCTTCTAGCTTAGATATAAGCTTTGTCATTGTATTCCGTATAGACGAGAGGCTGTACTCATTAAGTTCTTCACCCTGTGAGGAAGTCCTTATTCCTTGCATTCCACACCTATAACGATGCAATTTTTTCGCATGAAGCCCGTATACCTTCCCCCTTTTTGGACCGCCAATAGCCTCCAACCATATTCTTTCAGCATCCTCGTTTGAAGGTTGGGTTGGCTCGCCCGTTCACCCACTGGCTGACTACAAATGAATTCCTCCACGTTAATTTGGTAGCGACCCTACATTATTTAAAATTAAATTAGTATTTAAAAATTCGTATAAAAGTAAATTATAACACTCAAAGAAAATTGAAAGCTTACATATGCGGTCTCTGCACGATCCTCGACCCACCTATCTTCATCCCTCTCTTTCTTCATCTTTAAGATATACGTCTTCTTGAATAACTCATCATGGCTCGTTGGACGCCCATACTTATTTTCCTGAAAACAAACTAATTTAGTTAATAAATAGAATTGATATACTTAGAAAAGTAAAATAATTTAAGTAATTACCAATCTTCTTTTGATTGTCCCGATGTTGATAGCACCCTTATTGTTCAAGGAGCCTCCCTTCTCGTATGAGCGAGCTTTCTTTCCTTTATCGCTCCTCTGTAAGAAATCCTCTGTAAGAAATCCTCAGTTTGATTGTCCCGATGTTGATAACACCCTTATTGTTCAAGGAGCCTCCCTTCTCGGATGAGCGAGCTTTCTTTCCTTTATCGCTCCTCTGTAAGAAATCCTCAGTCTGTCATTGCCTTAACAGATCATCCCATAAATGCTGGAGACACCAATCACGCCTCTTGTTCTTCTTTCAACCATCCGAGAAATGATTCGCCAATCTCTTGCGGGCTTTATGAGAAAAATTTGCAGCCATTTACTCACTATAACAGTCTTCCCATACACACTTGCTATGTATTTCAAAAGTTAAATATTAGATGGAAACATCATAAGTATAAATTATTAAACTTCTTAAAAGAACATTTAGGCCTTAAACTTATTGAAAATTTGCTCCTTCAGCGAGAATGGAAATCAGTCCAAGTCGCATAAGGGCCATCATAAAGCTTTTTGATTTCGTTGGTGATTATCTTCGTAATATACTTACCCAGCTTCAACCTGCAATTTAACAATAAGAACATATGAATATATTAGTAAGATATTATAAAACAATAAACACAAAAATAACAAATAACTCTTACCCGTCACCTTCAGGGACTATGATGACCCCGCCATAGCGATCATAATGCACTACCTATGGATCATCATCCTCAGCATGCATAGATTGTGTATGGGGCTCAGAGATATGGTCTCGCAGACGAAGGCTTGTAATGGATGGTGTCGATGATGAAGGTCGTTATGATCCCTATGACTGCGACATAGCTAGATGTGATCCATATGGTTGTGATACTATGATATGGATGGATGCGATTCATGTGGCTATGATATGTAGGGATGCGATCCACGTGGCTGTGATGCAGATGGCTGCGATCCATGTGGCTGTGATGTAGTTGGACTGTATGTCAGACGTATAGTCCTATGGCCCTGTGATGGAAGACCTGGTGTCTCGATCAAGGTGTAGGCCTTGTGATGCTGTGACATCTCAGTATAGCTGTGTGGTTGAGGATAAGACATAGGCATCTTTGAAGAGGGTGGAAAAGAGGGAGTACTATTATCCCCAGATTCTACCCTCCTTTTTCCCTCCCTAGCCTTTTCTCGACCTCGAGAACTAGTAGGGTCATTGTTATCTTGACCGTTTCCTGCCATCTGCATAATATAATACATATTTAGATTGAAACATATAAGAAACTAGTTATAAAATGAGAGTGCTTTTAAAAAACTAACTTTTTAATCCTCATCGACGCATTGTTCCTCGTCCGAGAATTCCTCTTCCTCAGTTGTTTGAATTTTATCAGTTGATTCTTCGTCCTCATTTTCTATAATTGTTACTTCATTTATATCAACTTATTCTAATATGCGTTCGTGATGTTCCAAATCATTTTCTGACTAATCGTCCACTATTTGGTGAACACTCGATATATCATTTTGATATGCAACATCTAACACATTCTCGACTTCCACCGTACCTACATTCTTAGTTTTGATTACAACCCATCAATCAGAATTATTCTGTAACGACCCGACCGGCCGTTTTGAGCTCTAGCGCGTCGTTCAGCTGTTTGGGGTCATGAGCAGCTCCGTTTCAGGTATTATGACTTGTAGGCATGGTCGGAACTGAATTTCGGGAAGTTTAGAGTTGACTTGGAAAGAAATTTTCATTTCAGAAACCTTAAGTTGGAGAAATGGACTAAGATTGGAATTTTGAGTAAACGACCTCAAAATCAGGATTTGAAGGTTTCTGCAGGTTCGTATGATCATTTTAGACTTCGGCGTATGTCCGAATCGGGTTTTGGATAACTCGGGAGCATTTCAGCGTATATTGTGGAAGTCAGCATTTTTGAAGGAATTTCCTAAGTTTGGCTTGAAGAAACATTCAGTAATATTGATGTCCGTTTGGGATTTTGAGTCTCGGAATAGCTTTGTATGGTGATTTTGGAGTTTGGAGTGCGATCGGAAGTGAATTCGGATGTCCGTAGGTCATTTTGACGTCATTTGGCTAAAGATAGAAATTTGAAGGTTTTTGAGAAATCCGAGCAGAAGTGGGAATTTTGATATCAGGGTCGGAATGAGATTCTGGAAGTTGGAGCAGGTCCATAATGTCAATTATGACTTGTGTTCAAAATTTGGGGTCAATCGGACGTGATTTGATGGGTTTAGGCATCAGATGTAGAAGTTGGAAATTTCTAAGTTCATAAGGTTGGGATTTAGGTGCGATTTGTGGTTTTTATGTTGCTTGATGTGATTTGAGGCCTTAAGCTAGTCCGCATTATATTTTTGAACAGGTTGGTATAATTGGACGGATTCCCGGGGGGCCTCGGGTGGATTCCGGGTGGTTAACAAATCAATATTTGAAGTTAGAAGAGGAGCTGGAATTGCTATCATCTGGTGTGACCGCACATGCGAGGCTTTGGCCGCATGTGCAGAGTCGCAGGTGCGGCTATGGCACCGCAGGTGTGATGAAGTGGTGGTCTGGCTGGGAGCGTAGGTGCGATGATATTTCCGCACCTACGAAGTCGCAGACGCAGGCTATGGGGCGCAGGTGTGAAGTTGGCTTGAGCTGAGGAAAGCCGCAGGTGCGGAGGTTTGGTCACACCTGCGGAATCGCAGGTGCGAGAGTTGGATCGCAGATGCGAAAAATTGCCTGGGCAGAATGTTTTAAAACCGAGGTTATTGGTCATTTCCTTCCATTTTCTTTTGGTTTGGACGATCTTGAGGAGCTTCAAGAGAGGGTTTTCGTCAAGGATCACAAGGTAAGTAATTCCTTCATGTTTTTAAGTTAAATACAAGGTTATTGCATGGAATTATACACGAGAATTTGTAGGAAAATTGGGAAAAATCATAAAGAAACCTAGAAATTTGTAATTGGATTTTAACCACGAATTTGAGCATGGAATTTAGAGTAAATTTTATATTTGAACTAGTAGAGCTATGGGTAGAATATGTCTTCGAGAAGTTTCAGATTCCGGGAACGTGGGCCCGAGGGAATTTTGGTCAAATCACCGAGCGGAGTTGGGAAGGTATATAATTTGAATTTGCTGCGAGTATTAGAGTGAATTTTCATTGCTTTTCCTGTTATTTGGTAGTTTGGGGCGTTGTGCATCTATTGGAGTCGTCAGAAGGGCTTGGAAGCCGGTTATGGGACTTCGGAGTGATGTCTCCTTTCTAACTTTGTGAGGGGGAACTGTCCCCCTAGGTGAACTAATTAAGTATGTGTTACTATCTGCGGGGGCTATGTACGCACGAGGTGATCGGAATCCGTGCGTAGCTACTATTATGCCATGTCCGGGTAGCTTAGACCCACTAGCATGCCTTTCCTGTTGTACCTGTGATCTTGTCTGTAATATTAGACTGCTAATATAATAGAAATTGTAATTGAGTGACTAAGGAAGATTATAGTTTATTTTCTTAATCATCTAAAGAGAGAATTGATTTCCTTCGCGGGAAATTGTATTTCCGGATAAGGTTATATTATTAAACATTATAAAAACATGACAAGTGAATTTCGAAAAAGGATTTAAATACTATTTTGTAGTTTTTAAAAGAGAAATCTGTCATTTACTTGAATATTTGTTTTTCCGACGTAGTCGGGGTGGACTGTTGATTGTGCATGACTGCATGTGACCGCTTCGCAATTTACATTCTGCGAGCGGAGTGTTATTTCCCCCACTCTTATGGGAGCGGGTCGTACGCCACGACAGACTGAAAAATGTATTTATGGTTCGGGCCGTTCGATCCTCGGCAGTGCACAAATATGATTATTTTTATGGCTCGGGCCGGTTGTCCTTATCCCGTATGCGCATGCTAATTTGTTAAATGTTTTTCATGGATTTTGAAGTGATAAGATATTTGGGGAAAAATAAAGAAGTAGTTGTTTATTTTAGATATTTGGGGGAAAATGAGGAAGTACTAACTGTTTATTTACTTCTAGTATTTACTTGGATTTTAGTGCCTTATATATTTGCTGCTTTACTACCTTTACATGCCTACCGTGTTCATCATATGCCGTTAAATTAATTTGTTGGACCTTAGTGAGTGTCTAATTCGAACTCTCGTCACCTGTTCTCCGAGGTTAGGCGGACGACCTACTGAGAACACGTTATTTTCGTACTCATGCTACACTTGCTGTGCATTTTTATTGCACAGGTACTTTCATAGCGATGTAGCGGATTTGGAGACTTAGGCGAGTTGCATCATCCGGACGCGATCCGCAGCTGACAGAGTCTCCCTCATATTGTATTTATTTTCATTTTAAATTCCTTATCCAATTTGCATTTCGGACAAGCTTTGTGATGATTGTATAAATTCTTAGAAATTGCTCATGTGCTTGTGACACCGGGTTCTGGGATGTGTTTGGGATATATTTGCTAAAATGGAACATTTAAATCATCGTATTTTCTTAACGGATTTTGTTTAGTTATTTTATAATACGTCAAAGATAATAATTTCAAAAATGCTAAAATAGGAAATTTAACTTAACTATTTAAATGATTGGCTTGCCTGACAATGGTGTCCGGCGCCATCACGACCTTACGGATTTTGGGTCGTGACAACATGGTATCAGAGCGCTAGGTTCCCTTAGGTCTCACTAGTTATGAGCAAGTCTAGTAGAGTCTTGCGGATCGGTATAGAGACATCTTTACTTATCTTCGAGAGGATACAAGGCTGTTAGGAGTACTTACCTTCTTGATTCCTCATCGTGCGATTCGATTCCTTTTGAGGCTTATGCCTATGCTTATTACTACTCAATCTTACACGTCGTGGAGCGCTTGCTATGAATCAGGAATTTGAGGAATTGATATGGTGCTACGGATATGGTGCAGAGTGTTTCCCATGAGTAGTTGGATGGGGCTGTTGTTGTTGCCCTGAAGAAGAATATTATGTTGTTTTAGCTTGGTTGCTGTGTTTCTGAGAACTTTGAGGCTATGCTCAGGTGGTGATGATGGTTACGATTGGTTATCGTGCTATATCGATATGATGATAGAATGCTTGCCCATAGGTTGGGGGTGATGAATGGCTTGAAGGGAGGTCTTCTCAGAGTGTGATTTTGAGATTTCAGTATTTAGATCCCGGCGGAAGGAAGGCAATTTATCTACAGATGGCCAGGTTTTGGATTGACAAAGTGGTAAGACTTGGTGTTTCAGGTAAGGTGGAGTATTCACCTGTGACGTGTTATCGTCGTCCTTGATCGAATGAAATGTGTTAAGTTCGTTAGTGCCATGGTTTCTTCGGGTGAATGGGGTCAGAGTATGGTGAAGGAGTATGGAAGAATGCGGTTGGCAGAGAATGATACTGAATTGAGGCTAGGCGGTGGTTCCATTTCTAGGAGGACAGGTGTAAGAAGCGGAAGTCAAGTAGTCGCAAAGTGGGGGAGCGACAGCATAACTTGGAATTTGAAGATATTGACGCGCATTTAATGGATGTCCATGAGGAGCGGACGGATTAGTAAAGTTGGTGAATGAAGCAGGGCATAGGATGGGGTATTGATGTCGTAGAGAGCGTGCATTTCAACGTCGTTGGAAGGTGTCTGCGGGTGATTTCCACATGTGGGTTATCTCCTGTGAATAGGTTAGTGGTGGCATGGTTGGTAAGTTTCTGCGAGGGATTCTAGTAGCTATTCGGTAGGAGGTAGAATGTGTGAATGATTCTAGAGAATTTGAGTATTTAGGGAGTGCTAGCAAGAGAATTTGGAAGGATTGGACGGATTGGTTGAGCAAGATCATGTTAACAAAAGAGAAAGGATCTCGACATGGTCTAAAGTGGTGCAAGGGGTAGCTTCGGGCTAAGTGAGGGAGTCCCACCACCTGAAGTCGGGCTGGAGGATTTGTGTTCTCATGGGGTTGCGGATTGTCGGCATATTGGCAAGTTGTTACAGCTAAGGGAAAGGAGTAGGATGGTAATTGTGCATGGGATTTGATGAATGTGTGCAAAGGTTGTTCCTAGCAGACTAGGGTTAGGCTTTGGAATTCAAAATTTTGCTTAATGCATAGGCGAATTGTAAAGGGTAGTGACTCAGTCACGTGCTTCATTGAAAAGGGTGTTCATGTGCTAGAAGAGCCTTGGGGTGATTGTAATCGGGGCCAGTCAGAGTGGGTGACTCTCAATAGCGGTCTTAGTGAATTCAAAAGTTAAGAATGCGGAGTTTAGGAGTTTCAGGCAGCAGTACGATCGATAATCGAGCTTTTGCAGAGTGATTTCTGGGAAAAACGAAGATGGTTGGGGTTCTATGTTATTTTCAGCATGCAGGATAGTATTGGAGGAGTGAGAGAAATAAATTCCGGATTGTAGAAAGACTATCATGAGGTTACAAGACGGGTTGCGGGATTCAGGCAGCATGGTCTCGTAAATCAAGGTCACTCGGAATGAGTAAGGGTTGGGTTCTCTACGAGTTGGAGGAAGTTACCATTATTCCCGAGGCAATTGAAGATGATTAAAAGAAGATAGATTGATAAGCCATGGTTGAAATGACACATTTCGGCAGTGATCAGTTCCTTCGATGTGATTAAGTTACGCATGTGGTTTGTTCCTGTGTATGCGAGGCATGTTAGCCGTCGAAATAGATTTTTATTTGGAAGCATTCAAGTATTATGGTCTGTCAGGTGTAGGTGGATCCAGGAAGGGTTATGGTGGTATAGACCGCTACTTAAGGATTTGCATGTTGGGTGATTGTGAGAATTCACTCGAGTGTTGTGATGGTTCTCTTGAATTGAGTTAAGTAAAAGGGTTCTATGTGAGGAAGTGCTCACCCTATTGGTGGATCAGAAGTTGTGATGAAATTCTCGTGCTATCTCATATTGGCACGTGAGGTGCGGTGAGCAGTATGTAACTGGGAGTAAGAATCGATATTGTGGTTCGGTGTTAGCAAGGATGTCATGAGCTCGGATGAGCAAGAAAAAGTGATTTGAGAGTCCAGAGTTTGCTGGTGTTATCTTCAGTGTCACCTGAGATCGATATTTGGTGAAAATGGGCTTTGTACCCTGGTCGTGGGTTCTTGATGTGTTGTGCAGTATTAGTGTGATCGGTGATGCAGATGTGCAGACTTGTTACCTGGTGTGGAAGGTCGTGGGAGCGTAACCACGAGAAGATTGTATAAGTGTGACATGTAGTCACTTAATGTATTGAAGATTTGGACTGAGTTTAAAGAAGTGCAATATTGCTTATTTGAGAATTTATGCCTGGACGGCATTCAGTTCATTTGGTTGTGGATTGTGGGGTGTTTGTCCTGGATATGATGGTTGTTCTCACGTATTATGAGAGAAAGTGGGTTAATATAGACCCAGGTAAAAGTATTAGCTTAGTTTGGTGCGAGCAAGATAGACTCAATGGTTGTGGATGGATTTAAATATGGTTATGGTCTTCATGTGAGGTAGATATGTTCATTCCAGTATAGCGCTCCTCAAGGAGGGGTGTTGGGATATCAGGTGTTGTTCCGTCTTCGTCAAATTCATGTAATGTTGTGAGTGTGCCGTGAGTTGGGAAACGGCTTAATAGATCCCTATGTGTTGAGTCTCCGTGTAGTGATGATGTTATGCGAGCGAGAGAGCTCTTGAGATTCAGAGTATATATATCGCACCTCAGTTGTGCTTAAGTTTTGTAACATGTGGCTTTATCAGTCTCCCCAGGATGGTATTATGCACTTAGCGTGCTTATGATCGATATTCAATTATTTGTAATAGTGAGCAATTCAGCTCTATGTATATTTCCTTATGTGAATTTTATGATGGGATCAGGTGGCACGCCGCCACGGGTATGTTATTCGGATCGGGTGGCACGCCGCCACGGGTATGTTATTAAGATCGGGTGGCATGCCGCCACGGGTATGTTATTTAGCAGTTATGGGACTTCGTAGCGAAGTAAGTTTCCTTTTTAACTTTGTGAGGGGGAATTGTCCCCCTAGCTGAACCAATTAAGTACGTGTTACTATCTGCGGGGGCTACGTACACACGAGGTGATGGGATTCCGTGCATAGCTACTATTATGCCATGTCTGGGTAGCCTATGACCCACTAGCATGCCTTAACTGTTATACCTGTGATTTTGTCTGTAATATTAGACTGCTAATATAATCGAAATTGTAATTGAATGACTAAGAAATATTAGAGTTTATTTTCTTAATCATCTAAAAAGAGAATTGATTTCCTTCGCGGGAAATTGTATTTCCGGATAAGGTTATATTATTAAACATTATAAAAACTTGGCAAGTAAATTTCGAAAAAGGATTTAAATACTATTTTGTGGTTTTAAAAGAGAAATCTGTCATTTACTTGAGTATTTGTTTTCCCGACGTAGTTGGGGTGGACTGTTGATTGTGCATGCCTGCATGTGATCACTTCGCAATTTACATTCTGCAAGCGGAGTGTTATCTCCCCCACTCTCACGGGAGCGAGCCATACGCCACGGCGGATTGAAAAATACATCTATGGTTCGGGCCGTTCGACCCTCGGCAGTACACAAATATGATTATTTTTATGGCTCAGGTCGGTTGTCCTTATCCCGTATGTGCATCTTAATTTGTTAAATGTTTTTCATGGATTTTGAAGTGATAAGATATTTGGGGAAAAATAAAGAAGTAATTGTTATTTTAGATATTGGGGGGAAAATGAGGAGGTAGTAACTGTTTATTTACTTCCAGTATTTACTTGGATCTCAGTGCCTTATATATTTGCTGCTTTACTACCTTTACATGCCTACCATGTTCATCATATGCTGTTAAATTAATTTGTTGGACCTTAGTAACTGTCTAATTTGACTTATCGTCACTACCTCTCTGAGGTTAGGCATGCGACTTACTGAGTACACGTTGTTTTCGTACTCATGCTACACTTGCTGTGCATTTTTATTGCACAGGTACTTTCAATGTGATGTGGCGAATTTGGAGACTTAGGCGAGCTGCATCATCCAGAGGAGATCCGCAGCTGACAGAGTCTCCCTCATACTGTATTTATTTTAATTTTAAATTTCTTGTCCAATTTGTATTTCGGACAAGCTTTGTGATGATTGTATAAATTCTTAGAAATTTCTCATGTACTTGTGAAACCGAGTTCTGGGATGTGTTTGGGATATATTTGCTAAAATGGAACATTTAAACCATCGTATTTTCTTAACGGATTTTGTTTAGTTATTTCATAATAAGTCAAAGATAATGATTTCAAAAATGCTAAAACAGGAAATTTAACTTTACTATTTAAATGATTGGCTTACCTGACAATGGTGTCCGGCGCCATCACGAACTTAGGGATTTTAGGTCGTGACATGTTCCACCGCAATGGATAAGGAGCATAGTACACTTGCCTAACGTTATGTGCAATTATGAAAGGATCATAGCGATCATACTCCCTCATATGATTAACCTCAATTATGTTGTATTGGTGGTGTACTATTGTACCTCTTGTTGGATTTGGGTCGTACCACTTTGAATCTAAAGTATAACAATTTCTTATATGGCCAACCTGTATATTCTAGTTGTAATATTTCTTTGACCACACCATAATAATCAATATCTCCAACTTAGTTTCCATCACCACTTTGAACCCACACCCCACTGTTGATCCTATTTTTATTTTTAGAGCAATCCTCTCTATGAAAATTATAACCATTTACTACGTACTTAGACATTGTTGTGAGTTGAAGCCCAGGTCCCCAAGATATATCTCTCAAAAATTGATTTACACCATTATTTGGATTATGTATGTATGTATATATATATATATATATATATATATATCAGGATAAACTTACAAACTGTTTAAACCACGTATCAGAGTCGTATATACAATATTATGGCCAAATTGACCCACAAAGTGACTATGACCCATCAAATAATTTTAGTAGTTGCATCAATATTCACAATAAATTTTACATTTTGATAACTAATAAATCAATACTTACTTTAAGAAATGGTACAACTTTGGGACAATTAGCAACACATGAATTGTAGCTGACTTGTACTCCATATCACTCAAACTTCTCTTTCTAACATCCTTAGAACATCGGCTTGGTTGATTGAATATGGACATTGGTGGATAATGGATCATTCACACATTCGACAGTGTGCCTATTGGGCCTATTCCTAGAACATGGCACATTACTCTCAAAATAATAAGAAAAAAAATATGCAGTTTCCTTTGCATGATAGGCTTCATATATAGATCCTTCAATCCTATTCATATTTTTAACAAATTATTTGCATTTGCCAATTGTCCTACATAATGTCATGTTAGCCAATAACATTCAAATACAATAGAATATTTCATGAAACTTATAATATTACCTCTCAAAGGGATACATCCATCAACATTGAACATGCCCTCCAAGTTGTGCCTCGTGTACAAGGTGGATTGGGAGGTGTTCCATCACATCAAAGAAACCACATGGAAATAGTTTTTCCATCTTACTAGTATTTACACAAATTCTGATCCATCCGAAGTAGGTTTTCTTCCCTTAAGGTGGTCGAACACAAGTCTTTGAAAAATAAACTAATCTCTGTGATGGGATTCTAGATTCTTTCAGGCAAACCACAAAATGCAATAGGCACTAAGGTCTCCATGAAAACATGACAGTCATGACTTTTGAAATGGCTCAACTTCCCTACCTCTGTATCTACCTTTTTTCCCAGATTCGACGCATAACCCTCAGGCATCTTCAATTTCGTAACCCAATCACAAATTTGTCGTCTTTCCTCCAAAGGGAATGTGTAACTTGATTTGGGCTTGAACACCTTACCATTGTTTGTTGTCTGCAAGTATAATTCAGGTTGCCTGCAATATTCTTGTAAGTCCATTCTAGCCTTCGGGTTATCTTTTGTCTTACCTTTAACATCCATCACTGTGTTGGACAAATTATCAAAATAATTCTTCTCAATATGCATGACATCAAGGTTGTGTCGGAGAAGATTATCCTTCCAATAAGGAAACTCCCAAAATATACTCTGTTTCGTCCAATTATGAGTAACACCATATCTGAGGAATCTAGAAGATGGAGCCTCAGTAACTTTACTAAAGTTCTAGACCCTCTCCCAAATTTCTTCACCTGAAAGTATCAGAGGTGGTGAATCATATTCCACTTTATTATTTTTGAATGCATTTTTCATCCTTCAAAATTGTAATGACCCGGTAGGTCATTTTGAAAGTTAGCGCCCCGATCCCCTAATAACTGCGTTCACCATGTTTATATCTGGTTATGAGACTTGTCAGAATGATTAGTCGTGAATTTTCGGGGAGGTTTTAGACACATAGTCCCTATATATGAGTTTAAGCTTTAGAAATCAGACCGTAGTTGGAACTATGTGAAGACGGATCCAGAATGGAATTCCTCGACTCCGTTAGCTCCGTTGGGTGATTTCTGTAGTAGATTTAGGCTTGAATTAGCGAAAGTTAGAATTTCGGCGATTTCGGTCGATAGGCAAAATTTTGATATCGGACTCGGAATGGAATTCTTAGGGTGGCTGTAGGTCCGTAGTGTCATTTATGTTTTGTGTGTAAAATTTGAGGTCATTCAGATTAGTTTTTGACGTTTTTCGGCATCGGTTGTAGATTTTGCAAATTTCATAAGTTCTTAGGCTTGAATCCATGCATAATTGGCGATTTTGATGTTATGTGATGCATTTTGAAGGGTCAACTAAGTTTGGATAAGGTATTGGACTGGTTGGTAAGTTTGGTTGAGGTCCGGGGGGCCTTGGGGATGTTTCAGATGCTCAACGGGATGATTTTGGACTTAGAAACCAGCTGAAGCACTGCTGGTACTGGTGGTTCCGCAGTGTTTCGCACCTGCGAAAGGGGACCTGCAGGTGCGGACCCGCAGGTGCAGACAGGGACCTCGCAGGTGCGGAATTGACCTGGGTCTTTCTGGCTCGCATGTGCAGCAAGAGTTCCGCAGATGCGGCCCAGTGACCGCAGGTGCGACCCCAGCCCTTTTACTGAGATTTCGCACCTGCGATGTATTTTCCACATGTGCGGGATCGCTGGGCAGTTTATACCAAATTCGAGGGTTTGAAATTCATAGTTCTAAAAAACATTTCGAGCTCGGGATTAGGAGATTTTGAGTGGGTTTTGAAGAGAAGACTCATAGGTAACGATTCTTAACCTTATTCCACTTGTATATCATTAATCTATAGCAATTTATTCAATACAATCAATGAATTTGGGTGAAAAATCATGAAAATGGGAGGAAGGTTCCCCAAATAGAAATCCGAGAATTTAATGAGATTCTGACATCGGTTTTCGATGATTCTTGTTCGAGTGAGTTCGTGAGTGAATGTGTGTTCTAAATTTGTAACTTTCACCCGATTCCGAGACGTGGGCCCGGGGTAGTTTTTGGGAAATTTTCCTAATTTCGCGTATTAACCTTGAACTAATTAGCTAGATCAATTTCTTACAATGATATTTACATAATGCAATTTAATTGAATAGATTTGGGCCATTCGGAGTCGGGTACTCGTGGCAAGAGCGTGGTTTTGAGTTGAGTAGTGTAGTCGAGGTAAGTGGCTTGCCTAACTCTGTGTTGGGGACTTCCCCTTATGTTGTTTTGATACTATTTTTTGTATGGATGCCGTGTACGTGAGGTGACGAGTACGTGCACGGGCCATTGTTGCTAAAATTCCATTTTTCCTTCCATGCCATAAATCATTTAACTCTTATTTTAATGTTTAATATGCTAATTCTGTAGTTTAGATTAGGAAGGAGCATGTCTACCTGTTTTACCTGAATTTCCTATTTGATACTATGTGCACCATGTTTAGTTAGTCCTATATGTTTTCTTGCATGTGACTATTCTCTTGACCTGTTTAAATAAACCTTATCCAACATTCATTCGTATTTCATATTCAAATTGGTACTACGGACGTATTCCGGGATCTTTCCCCCTGTACTGCATATTTAAATTGGGACTACGGACGTATTCCGGGAGCTTTCCCCCTGTACTGCATATTTATTTTGGGACTACGGACGTATTTCGAGAGATCCACATGTACTTCATAATTATTCGGAACTACGGGACATTATCCCGGGAGATTCCACTTTGTGATATATTATGTTGAGCCGAGAATTTTCTTTACTGTAAACTTATATTGTTTTTCTTAAACAGTTTACTGTAGATATTACCTATCTTTTGTACTATTTTAAATAGAATTATTTAGAAATTCAGTAGAGCCTTAACCTAACCTCGTTACTACTTGACCGGGGTTAGGCTTGGCACTTACTGGGTACCAAATGTGGTGTACTCATGCCCTTTTCTGCACATGTTTTTTGTGTGCAGATCCAGGTACGAGCTATCAGCCTCGTGGTTAGTCGCTGTTGTTGATTCTAGGAGACTGCAAGGTATTTCTGTTGCGTCTGCAGAATCCTCCGAGTCTCCTTCTATTTTATCTTGTAGAGACGTTCTTATGTACTTTTCCAGTTTTTGTTAGAGCTACAGTAGTGTTAGAAGCTTGTGACTGTCTGTGATATTCCGGGTTTTGGGAAGTTATGTTTTGTATGAGCCGAGCGGCCAGTACGTTACTTATGTCATTTCCCTTATCCCCTTTATTGCTTGCGTTTTATTTCAATATTTCCCCGCCATAGTAGGCTTACCTAGTTGTAGAGACTAGGTGCCATCACGACACCTTCGGAGGGTAAATCGGGTTGTGACAAAACTCATGATCATCAGGAAAGAACTGACGGTGACAATCAAGCCATGATTGCTTTCGGCCATGTTTAATAGTGAACGCTTTACCATTTTCCATGCATTAAGGACAAGCTAGCTTCCCAACAGTCATCCACCAAGACAACATTCCATACGCAGAAAAATCGTTAATAGTCCACATTAAATTAGCACGCAATTTGAAATTCTGCTTGGTTGATATGTCATATGTTTCAAAACCATCATACTACAGTTGTTTTAGCTCATCAATCAAAGGTTGCAAATATACATCAATCAAAATTTTTGGATTACGTGGACTGGGGATAATACAATTTAAAATATATAAGGTATAAGAAAGACAGGCCATCATGAATATGGTGTCGCATATATAGAAAAAGGCGTGAATCCATCCATATACAAACCTAACCGAATGTTCCTTGGTTCACTAGCATAATCTAGATATGTCCTATCAACATGCTTCCAAGCTTCTCCATATGAAGGATGACACATAACACCAGGTAGTCTTCTATTTTCAAAGTGCCATCTCATATGAGAAGTATAATTCATCGACGCATATAACCTCTTTAACCTAGGTATAAGAGGAAAATAATGCATCGCCTTCACAGCAACCATATTCCCGCTAGAAAGCCTCTTGAAACGAGGCTTTTCGCAGAATTTACATCTTTCCAAATTGGCATCATCTTTATAATATAACATGCAACCATCTTCACAACAATCAATTCTCATTGACGAAAGTCCTAATTGAGAAACCAATCTATTTTCCTTATAGAGATCACCAGGTAAGTTAATTTTTTGGGTCAACTAGTTCACACACAAGGTCAATGAAAGAGTCCATGGACGCTTGAGAAATATTCCAATCAGATTTGATACTTAGTAATCGAACTGCAACAGACATCTCAGAGTGCAGACTTCCTTCACGTAGTGGACGACTAGCTTCCTCTAACTGTTCATAAAAATATTTTGCATCATCATTAGGAGTTTGTTCAATATTTTCATTGGGCTCACCCCCCAAGTTCATCCCAAAAGAATCCGCAACCATATCCTGAATTCTAGAATTATGATTTCTATTCTCCACCGACCTACTATTTTCACCAACAACCATGTAATAAAATATTTCACGGCTACCAGCGATCTCTTCATGATTAGTCCACACAAAGTTATTCTTTATAAACCCTTTCCTATAAAGATGAAGCTTAACTTCCTCCGATTTTTTAAACTTCACACAATCGGACTTGGCACAAGGGAACCTAATTACTCATTCAATTTGCTATGATGAAAGTGACATTGCATGACTAATAAAGTCATCAACCCCTTCTACAAAATCCTCCCGCAATTCTTGTCGATTAGGATAATTCCTATTGTACATCCAAGTACGATGTTCCATCTATACAAATAAAAAAACTGAGATATTTCCATAAGTATTATGTATTCTACAATTATAAATTAATTAAATCTTTTTTGTTAATTAAGATAATTAATTTTTAATAATTACACTCAAAAGGTTCAACTATTATCCCTAAAAGTTCAATTCACATCAAAAAGTTCAATCATTACCTATAAAGTTCAATGCATATCCTAAAAGTTCAACCCATACCCTAAACAATTCAATTAACCTCACACAACATAAGCTCTACCACTTAG
Organism: Nicotiana paniculata; assembly: GCA_005239505.1. Lineage (NCBI taxonomy): Eukaryota > Viridiplantae > Streptophyta > Magnoliopsida > Solanales > Solanaceae > Nicotiana > Nicotiana paniculata. Next base: position 43,365 of record ML362774.1, on the reverse strand, counting down.
TCCAACACTTACCCTTAAACATTCAATTCCTACCATGAAAGTTCAGTTCACAAGAACAAATCCTAAAAATACAATTCAATTCAAAGTTAAACATTCAATTCCTAACAAAACTACTCAGGTCAATACAAACTTAAACATTTAATTTACACCCTAGATAATCAATTCAATTCAATTTTAACCTGACCTAAACCCTAGATTTCAATAAAATTGAAATTTAAACAATGAATTTAAATAATATTTAACTAACTCATAACGAAATAACAAAATATTAAAATTATATTCAAATCGAAACCTGGAATTATTAGGAGGTGGAGCGGAGCGGTAGTGGCGACAGTGGAGGCGTTGCAACTGACAACGGTGGTGGTGTCACGAACCCAAATCCACTCGTGATGACACCTAACCCAATCCGCTAGGTAAGCCAACTGGTGACTGTCACATTACAATGTTATTAACAAGACAAATAAATGATTGTAATTTACTGAATTTTATACGTTTCCCAAGGACTGGTAGTACAAATCATGAGCTTCTAAGAATAGAATTTAGAAAACTCAAATGAAATAAATACATCGTATGTTTGAAAAGTACATAAACAAAGTTTTATAGATCTAAAGCTACCACGAATAAGGGGCAGCTACAACCGGGACACAAGTACATCTTCAATCCAGCTCCCATCGAACACAACAACATCAACAACCAACATCTACACGCAAGGTGCAAAAGTGTAGCATGAATACAACCGACCCCATATACTCAGTAAGTAACAAACATAACCTTAGGTTGAAAGTAACGACGAGCTAACATAAAATTCGGATCCAATACCAATATTCCACAACAATTCATAACAGCATAATACAAGTAATAAAAGAGGTATCTCAAAAGAAAAATGCTCAGCTCGTTCACAGTTCAAGGAAATAGGCATGGTTTTCAAGTATCTCAGTGAAAACTCAAATCTTTTATAGAAAATGCCCAAATACGAGTAAGTTTGAAAGCTGTGATTTCTCCAAAAATCCTACAATAAGTTAGATGTTTCATTTTCGTGTAGCATGAGGAAAGTTCGTCTCTATGCCTACATGTCAAGATACAGGTAAAATCACAAATGTCCCCAAAACTGGGTAGTAGAAGGAAATGCATCTTTTTGCATGTATCTCAAGTACTCATGTCAAATGCAATGCATCTCGATGATGAGCTCATGTACTCTCACTCTCAAAGTACTCAATCTCAATGTCTGGAATCCTCTCTCACTATGCTCAATTCTCAGCACACTCAATCACTCAGCGTTGTACAATTGCTGCGAGTGCAACCCGATCCACATATATATAGTCGAGTGCACCCACTAGGGGGTGTGTAGACTATGGAGGGGCTCCTTCAGCTCAAGCGCTATATCGTTACAGCGTGCAGCCCGATCCCATAAAATGAAATCAACATATCGCTGCGGTGTGCAGCCCGATCTCATAAAATGTAATCAATATATCGCTGCAGCATGCAGCCTGATCACATAAAATGTAATAAATATAACATGTTGCGGCATGCGGCCCTATCCCAAAATATCACTCTCACACAGGCCCTCGGCCTCACTCAGTCATAAATCTCTCCAGCCTCAGTCACGGTCTCACAACGTCATGAAACTAGCTCGACAACAATGATATGATGTATCAATAAATAATAAGTGAGACTGATATATGGTATGAATGCATATATATGATTGAGTACGAAATATCAATGAAATCAGTGAGATGATAATAAAAAACGACCATTATGGGTCCAAACAGTATCGGCATAATGCCTAAACATGATGTCTAGCTTGATTGACAAGTTAACTACTTTATCATATGGTAAAAACACAGATATCAACAAAGTACGACCACTGTAGAGTACCATGGAAGCAACAGAGTCCCAATTCACATGGTGCACGCCCATCACCTAGCATGTGCGTCACCTCAATACCAATCACATAACACATATTACGGGGTTTCATGCCCTCAACACTAAGTTTAGAAGAGTTACTTACCTGGAACAAGCCCATACCAATGCCGAGAAAGCCAAGCGATGCTCCAAAGATGCCATTACGCGCGTAGAGACCTCCGAACGACTCAAAACTATCCAAAAGCAACTCAAATACATCAATTTAAAGCCAAAGAAAACAATTCTGAATGATAAAGATCGAATCCTTACTCAAAACCCAAAACCGGCCAAAAATCACACCCGTGCCCGCACCTCAGAACCCTACAAAGTTCAAAAACTCCGACAACCCATTCAATTATGAGTCCAACCATACTAATTTCACTCAAATCCGACTCCAATCCGATGTTCAAAACTCAAAATTTCATATTAGGTAACTTTAGGCTAAAATCCCCCAATTTCTCTTTAAAAAATCATCAACCAATTGCCAAAATAAAGATATATTCATGAAATATAACCAAAACCGTGTAGAGAACACTTACCCCAATTAATATGGTGAAATTTGCTCCAAAATCGCCTCAATCCGAGTCCCACATCTCAAAATATAAAGAAAAGGCCAAAACTCTCGATTTATAGCTTCTGCCAGCATTTTCGCATTTGCTGATAAGTGGCCGCATCTGCGACCTTCTCTTTTGCGAAAAAAGTCTCTGATTTGCGAGAGAGCCTCGACCCTCCAGTGGTTACTTCTGTGATGCTCCGAACCGCATCTGCGGTCGCGCTTCTGTGCAAAATCTTCTGCATTTGCGGACTCTCACCCTACAGTGCATTCTCGCACCTGCGCACCTGGGTTCGCTTCTGCGACCATTGCACCTATGCAATACTAGTCGCAGGTGCGGAACACCAGAACCAGCAGCTTAGCAAAGAAAATCCAAAATGCAATGAAATGATCGGAACCTCGTCCGATACTCACCCGAGCCACTCGGAACCCCGTCCGACTATACCGACAAGTCCAACAACATAACACGGACCTACTAAGGCCTCGAATCACACATAACAACATCAAAATGATGATTCACACCTCAAATCATAAATCTTTGAACTTTGAACTTTGAACTTTGAACTTTCAATTTCCAAAACTCGCGTCGAAACATATCAAACCATCCCGGAATGAACCCAAAATGTTCACACAAGTCCCAAATGACATGACGAAGCTATTTCAAATTCCCGGAACAACAATCCAAATATGATATCCTCAAAGTCAACTTCTGGTAAAATTTATGAACTTTCCAAACCTTCAAATTTCCAAATTTTGCAAACTTGTGCCGAAACCTTTTAGAAACATCCAAATGCAAATCCGAGCATATGCCCGAGTCCAAAATCACTATACGAACTTACCGGAACCATCCCAACTCTGTTCCGGGGTCAAATTCACAAAAAGTCAAACTTAGTCAACTCTTCCAACTTACAGCTTCAACAATTAAATTCATTATTCCAAACTGATTCCGAATAACCTGAAAACCAAAATCGATGATTCACATAACTCATAATACATCACACAGAGCTACTCATGCCCTAAACTACCGAGTGAAGTGCAAATGCTCAAATGACTGGTTGGGTCATTACATTCTCTCCCACTTAAACATACGTTTGTCCTCGAACTTGCCTAGAGTTGTTCCCAAAACCATCAGACCGATGTACATCCTTACCATGCATATACCCGGGGGTGGTCTCACGTCACCCTATCCCATATAGGTCCAATAACACAACATAACCGAAATTTCTCAATTCAACCTAGCCCATAAGCCTTAGAATCCAATTCTTTTCCAACACCCAGAATTTCTTATAAGATTTGAATCTCGCAACCTACACGCTGTATAAGTATGAATAAGCTATACCAAACCGCAACCATAACACTAGCTACAATCACATGATATACCACATAACGCAAATACCCATAGCAAAATCTCTGATCATAGTAACTGCTCAGAACAACCCAATCCCGGTAATAAACCTCATACCTAACAAAACCTCATCCTAAAACCTTCGTGCATTGCTGATAATGAAAGAACACGAAGAAACTCATAACCATTCATCAAATCAACAAGCCATGGAGATCCCTCTCCTTCAACAATAACTATAGCTAATTCCTAACTCGACTTCCGATATTATCCTTTCAAATATACCGCAATCAAATCCGATAGCACCCATCCTAGATCCGACAACTTCATCTTATCGAGTATCAACTACTCTACTGACACACAACACCAATACTACCTAGAGCCACAAATCGTCTAATCCATGCACCAATAAGGAACAATCCAAATGTACTCAATCGCGAAAATGACTCAATCAAGAGAACAGTCCCGCAAGCTCAATGGGTACCATCACCACACAATGCTAAGAACCCATCACACACCGTAGAACCATCACCTGACTCTAACACAAAGGTTCATACCTCAACATAGCTCCACTGCAATGTGCGACTCCATCCAAACGCTGGTCCATATCATATACCTCGAGCCACCCTGCTCAAAATCAACAACCACACAAAATTCGACATTAAGTACCCAAAGTGCATTACCATAACCACGGAGAATCAGATGATACAATGCCACACAAAACCCGAAAGAACATAACCAATACGCCCTCAATCATGCAATACCCAATTACTCATCTCGCTCAAATTTCGCTTTTAGACCATAATAGAACCGCACCATGTGTGCCTAAAACCAATGAATCACAACTCCTCGTAGCATAGAAGAGTAACTCATAGAATACACATCCTAATTGGGCCTACAAATGGACCCCAAAATTGACTCCGGGTACCCATAAATAAATAAATAGACCTCCGAAAGTCAACAATTGGCTGAATCATAACACATACTATCATATGGCTAGCTTCGGCCATGATTTCACAGTCCACAACCATTAAACAATATGCTCTGAAAACTCCTAGTCTCTAAGTCCATAGAACACACGAATCACCATATCTGATCCTAACTCAACTGCCAGAATGTCTAACACATCTCTCATACACGATCATCCCATGAGGCATACTTTTAAAATTCTTTCGCGCCACATAGCAAAATTTGAATATCAGCAGTCGATCAACCAGGAGAGTGCTGCATTACCAGTTAAGTATCCATACATCAAAACACATTGCCCCTTCTGAAGTGTATACTCTCATCAAGCCATACCAAATAATAATATCATTTACCTAGTCATCTGAAATAGTCCATGCTGCCTACAAGTTTTATGACCTTCAAAACTGAACTATGATCTTGCTCACGTAAATCTCAATCCCATAAAACACACCGCATATACCATGACATCATATGAAAATACGAGAACTTCATAGTCCACCCCGAGTCACAATCTACCACATACTCAATTAGCTAAGGACCTTCCATTTGATTTCATCCGGGATAAATTCACCATACACCACATGCTCCTCATACCAGTAGGAAATATACCCCTCGAACCTTGGTAAAAACCATTGAGAACTCTTTGAAACCCATTTGCACATAACCAAGCTATCAGAACCAAATTTCTCTTACTCAAACCAGCCACGCAGGTCACCAAAACCCAAGGGCATTGCCACGAAACACTTGTAGAGACTAGCCACGTCATAAGTACCCAAATAACTTATCATACCCATTACTCTGCTGATCCAACCTACTACTAAGTTGTCCTATTTCTCCAAGTCCTTTCCGAATTACCTTCACATTGATACTTCTTCTTACTAGGACACCACGATCCTCGACAAAAATTCACCATACAAGAGACCCTAGTATAAAACCACAACGCCCTAAGGCCCATAAGCCACTGACTTCCCTCTTAAGCACCCCAAAGCACCACAACTGAGACACCCACTCTAAAGAGACCTTATGTGAACCTAAAACTGTTTCCTTCATCTCTTTGATACTGAAATGCATAATCCACCAACATCCAAGGGAGTAACCCATACTCCTAAGTGTTTAACAAAAGAATCAGATTCTCTGCCAAAGCTATTTTAAGAAGAACATGGGTTTTTAATAACCAACGAATATGCTAATAATTGTAAGGAAATTCGTAAATAGAAAGCAGAAAGATGCGTAAAAAGTAAGTATATATCAATAGTGGTTCGAACGTGTCCTTACAAGTTATATTTTACTCTGTTTTATAGGGAATTTTCTTAATATAATGTCTACCCTTTTCAGTGATTGAACATTAATGGCTAATAATGGCATTAATGTAATGTTACAATGATTAATAGTAACTGTTGCGTGAAGATTATATAATATTTTGGCTCATTAATTGAAGATCCCCGAATCTGCCCTTTATTCCGTCTTGATTCATTCTGACCGTGTCTCTTCTCCTTTTCAATTAGGTTGAGATTCCCGTATTTGATTACCCCGTGGGTATGCTGTTCTGTTCCTCTTTATCTCGTACCTCTTCATAAAGTTCCAGTTGTCATGTTGTCATTGCTGCACATAGATTGCAGAGTCATCATAAGTATTACACGTGTGAAGCTCATTTTTACCAATACAGAAAATCTCCCCACTTACCATTTATTTATCGATTAATATTTGGTAAGTGGATACTCATTTATGGCGGGAACGTTTTACCGCCGCTTCACTCATTCCATTGCATCCGTCTCTGAATATATGCGTCGCTTGTCACTTCCATTTAATGCCCGTGCCACATGGATTTCCCGGATTGGTTTTGCAATTATTCAGAGCCTTTTAGGGCTTTTTGCGGCTGCATCAGTCTCGAAGTGACAGCTTCAATCATGACTTTCACATCACTATTTTTTTTCCATTTTTTGACGGTTGCCTTTGAGTATAAATACTCCGTTTCCTTTCTTTACTTTCACGGAAAACTTCTAACCTTATTTCTTTATTTGTAAATTCTTCATCTTCGTAAATACGTCTTCTTCAAACCAACAATCTAAAAAGGTCATCATTGTAGATGAACTGACTCTTTCTTCTAATCCAACACGGAGTAAGAGGGGCGATAGGCTTAGGAGCTTAAATTCTACCCTTTTCAGGGGTTCTTCTTCTTATTATTCTCCCCCGCCATCTTCTAGGTCTAACGCTCCTTCGTCTTCATCGAGGGCTAGAGCTTTCAGATCTTCATCAAAGAGTAGAGAACACAATGAATCGCTTCGTGAATCGAGAGTCGATGAGATTGTTCCTGCATAGTTTTCTTTTGCCAATGATAGTCAAGCCATGAGTGAGAAACTTTCTTCAATGTCATCACATGACATGCTGGCCTTTATCCCACACAAATAACAGAGGGATTAATAACTCTTGTAAGAATGGATTGTTATTGGAAGCCTGATTTTCCTGTTGTTTTTCCTAACGATAACCAAAGAATAACCTCTTACAAGACTGGACATTCTTATGTCTATACTTATCCCTTCACATTAGTATTCAAGCCTCCCATTGACCATGTTATCATCGAGTTTTGTCGATTCTTCAAAGTTTGTCTGGGACAAGTCGGTCCTCTTATTTGGCGAGTAGTCGTGTGCCTTAGGTATTTGGCCAATTTAGCTTCCGTACCCTTTACTTTTCATCATCTTATTCACCTCTATTCTCTGATGTTGTTCTACCAAGGTGTGTTTACTCTTGCGGTTAGGAGTAAAAGGGTGTTAGTTACTCCAGATGATGACAAAGATAGAGGGTGGTATGTGCGGTATGTTGCTGTCCCTACTGCAGGTTTAGTAGGTGAAGAAAATCTCCTGTTCCCTGAGAAGTGGAACTTTGCACGTGAGTACAGTTTTTCTCACTTTCCTTTTCTTCACTTTTGATGAACTTTGAGTATTGTGACTGTTTCTTCTCCTTTTGCAACAACCATGGGAACCGTCGAGGATGTCTCTGATTTCAGTGATTGGGTAGAAAAACTCTTATCAATCGCTCCTTTAGAAGAATGTTCGTGGAAGTACCTCTCTTTGAGGTTTGGTTTGAAGGTGAAGACCCACGGTAAGCAAAGTTCTTTTATTTTTAATTCTCTTTTTGAGCTTTATCTGACCCAATTTATTTGGTAGGGTTTCCTGCTACGGCTATGTCCGCTTCAAGGCTGTCTCTAGCTAAGGCCTAGGACCTTAGAGGAGGAAAATGAGGGTTCGCTGGTCCATAGGTCATGTAGGAAGAGGGTGGTCTCTGATGATGAATCTACACCCGTTGTTGATTTTCCTGTGCCTGAATCAGAACTTTCTGCTCCTGAAGATGCAACTCCCTCTCATGTTCGTGAGTTTGTTGATCACCTGTTCCAACAAGGTTTTGGTACCATCTCTGATGAAGCTCCTCTTGCTGTTTTCTCTCCTCCCACTGCTAAAAAACTTTCATTTACTGCTCCCGTTGCTGCCTCTGCTCCTATTGCCGTTATTGCTCCCATTACTGCTCCTCAACCTACTCCGTCTGTGGCTACTTCACTCGCCCCCACTTCCATGCCTTCTGCTGTTGAAGTAGGGTCTTCCAGTAGGGGAGTGATGAAAAAGTTACAATAGAGGTTCCTGCGGCAGGCAGCCTCTTTAAAAAGTCAGGCTAGGCTGATGCATGGTTAAAGCCATTGATAGGCTCGACTGGAAGTCTAAGCTGGAAAGTCGCAGCTCCCTAACTTGGATGAACGAGATTGTGCACTCATCCTTAAAGGTAAAACTTGCTTTTCCTCCATATATATTCTTACCGTGTCTAATTTATCATTTTATGTAGATCAACCTTATAGGCACAGAGCTAATGAAGAGAATTGTTCAAACGGAGCAAGCAGAAAATGACTTCCATATTGAGGCTGATAATTGGAAGGAGCAGTACGAGAGTATACGTCTTGACATAGAGGCAATGGAGGAGGAAAAGTGTACCTTGGAGCGTCAAGTTAGGGTTATGGTAGCAGAACTGGCCGTCGAGAAGGCGTCTTCGAACCAGGAAGGTAAGGACAAAAGTGTCTTAGAGTCTTCATTTACGGAGCAACTTTCCCGTGCCACAGAGGAGATTAGGATACTGAAGGCTTTGTTGGACCAGAAGGAGGTGTACTCTGGCGAACTTGTTCAATTGCTCACCCAAACCCAAGAAGACCTCTGTAACTCTTCAGAGAAGGTCCAGTTTCTGAAAATATCCATCGCTCCTTTACAGGCCTCTCATGATGATGTCGTGGCTGAATGAGATGAGCTAAGAGCTGAAGATGAACAATGGGAGAAACACTACAAGGCTCTTGAAGACAAAGCAGCCGTTGATGTTAGCTGGGCTTATTTAAATGCCCGTCTTGACACATTGACGGAAATGGGCCAAGAGGGTTTGACTTGGAAGCTGAAATTGCTAAAACCAAAGAGACGATTGAGAAGTCTCAGCAAAGTCAGAATTTATCTTCTCCTGAGGCTGAGGTCCCTGCTGCTCGTGTCTCGCCATCTCAAGCCTCTCCTCTTGTTAGTGAAGACAACCCCCCATCTAGTGAAAAAGTTTAAAGAACTTGGTTCTCTTTTTTTTATTTGCAACAATTGGTGGTTACCCCCGGTCCCATTGGGGGTAATGTTCGGTCCTTTGAAAGTCCCCAACTGACAACTTAGGGGCAACTTTTGTATAAAAAAATTAGGCTTAGACTAAGTTAATACTTAGTTTTTTTGCCACTATGTTAATAGTAATATCCGCATGACTTTCGATTCCTTTGAGATTTTGTTTTCACTCTTAAATCTTTGCATGCTTTCTTTTTGAGGTTTTTGGTTTACCTCTGAGTTCTTGACTTCGCATTTTAAAATATGCTTAGATTTTTCGTACCTTTTCGTAATAGGAACGATTTATAAAAGAGGGACCTTTTTTGATCGACACTTAATGAAGAAGACGTCTCAACTTCATAATGGTATAAATTTACAAAAGAGAGATAGGAATTTCACATGTTTTTATTTGACAATGTTTTTAAGAAAGTCTTTTTATTGTTTCGAACTTTAACATTTTACATGTGTTTGTGTATCGTCCATAACTCCTTTGCAACAGTTTTTCTTACAACAGATTTGGTATAAACTTGTACTGGTAACTATTTTTCTTTTGTAACAGATTTTTCAAATTAATACAACGGTATAAATGTTTTTTAAATAAATATACAAGGATAATGCTTTTCTCGTCCGTAACTGTTTTTATTTACAACAGTTTTTGAATAAGTACAAGGATGTTGCTTCATCTGTAGCTGTTTTCATTTACAACAGTTTTTGACTAAGTACAAGGATGTACATTTTTATCCGTATCTAATATTCTTCCCTTAACCTAAGCATTCGTTTACATTTCCGAATATGTTTTTTTGAATGTTTTTGAATCAGTCTTTGTGTTTTTTGTCTTTGGCTCTTTGATTTTGCTCATAGTACGTTACTTGTTGGGAAGATGGATCTTCAGGCTTGAGCTTTGACTTTTTAATAGTCTTCTTTGCTTCTTCTTTGCCTTCCATACTGTGTAGTCCCCCAAGTGTTTGAGCTTTGAAGAATGAAATCTCGAGCACTTGACTATTCCTTCCTTGTAGTCTTTTTCCTATAAAGGAAAAACATACGGGACTCGAAGGTATATAGTTTAGATGATGACTGATTAACCCTTTAAAAACGTCCATCAGAAAGTTTTATCCTAGACCAGGAATTCAGCTACTTCCTCATGTCTATGCAGGTCTAATATCATCATCCGGTGATGGGTTAGCTTTTTGCCTATCATCTAAAATGGTTAGTATAACTTTAACTGTACAAAAGTAAAATCGAACGTAATGATATCGACCGGGGGTATTCCCTTTACTTCAGAAGTAATACTTCTTCAAATGAACAACATTCCAGCTGGTTGGTAAGATTCTGTCGTCCATAGTTTCCAGCAATGCCACGGACTTTGTAGGGCTCTTCCCAGTTTAGATTTAGCTTTCCTGCACCAGCTTCCTTTGTTGATTGGAAATTTTTTTTAAGAACGAAGTCCCCAATTTTGAAATATGTGAGGTGAGATTTTCTGTTGTAATATCTATCTATAATTTGTTTTTGGGCTGCCATACATATTAATGCAACTTCTCTTCTTTGCTCGAGCAAATCCAGATTTGTCCTTAACTCGTCGTTGTTTGTTTCTTCCATTGCTGTTGTGAATCTCGTGCTTGGTTCACCGATTTCCATTGGTATTAATGCTTCTGAACCGTAGACAAGCAAGAATGGAGTTTCTCCCGTGGATACTTTTGCGGTATTTTTGTAAGCCCATAATACTGCCGGTAGCTCGTCAGGCTAGTTTATCTTGGCTTTTTCGAACCGTTTCTTTAAGTTGTTGAAAATGACTTTGTTTGTTGACTCGGCTTGCCCATTAGCCACGGGGCGATATGGTGATGAAGTGATTCGCTTGATTTGCCAGCTTTCAAAGAATTCTGTGATTTGTGCGCCTATGAATTGTGGGCCATTGTCACATATGATCTCCTTTGGTATTCCAAAGTGGCATATTGTGTGTCGCCATATGAAGATTTTCACTTCTTTCTCTCGTACCTGTTTAAAAGCGTCTGCCTCCACCCATTTTGTGAAATAATCAGTTAATACAAGTAAGAACCGTACCTTTCCTTTAGCTGGGGGAAGGGGTCCCACTATATCCATGCCACATTTCATGAATGGCCATGGTGACACCATTGGGTGGAGTAATTCTGCTGGCCGGTGCATATTGTTGGCATATAGCTGGCCTTTGTCGCATTTAGCTACGAAGTTCTCAGCATCTTCCTCCATTTTAGGCCAATAGTACCCTGCTCTGATTAGGGTTATGACTAAGGATCTTGCTCCTACATGGTTTCTACAGTGTCCTTCGTGTACTTCCTTCATCACGTACTCTGTTTGATTGGGTCCAAGGCACTTTGCTAGGGGACCTCCAATAATTTTACGGTATAAAGTTTCACAAACTAGGCAGTACCGCGCAGCTTTCTGGCGAAGTGCTTGAGCTGCTTTTCTATCTTCAGGCGTGGTGTTGTTCTGCAAAAGGTTTACAATTTCGTTTCTCCAATCCCAAGTTAAATTGTTAAATGCTACCTCAGTTTTGTCCTGGTCGATTGCTGAATGAAATAGGTGTATGCCAATTGCATTGTCTTTATTTGTTACGTCGGTAACTGTTGCGAGGTTAGCTAATGAATCCGCTTTTGCATTCTCCTCTCTGGGTATTTGTGTAACTTTTCATGACTGGAATTGCCTTGCTAGGTCTCGTACCTTTTCCAGATATTGTTGCATCCGAGCCTCTCTTGCGGTATAAGTGCCCTGCATCTGATTTACCTTTAGTTGAGAGTCACTATTGATCACGATTTGCTCGATTGAGATTTCTCGTGCCAGTTCAAGCCCTGCAATGACAGCTTCGTACTCTGCTTCATTGTTAGTTATGGGATAACATTTAATGGCTTGTCGTATCTTTTCACCCGCAGGTGATAATTAAAATAATTCCCAAGCCGGCTCATTTTATGTTAGAAGAGCCGTTAATAAATACGGTCCAAATTCCTGGATTAGCCCTGTTGAAGAGTTGTAACTCTTTTTCCACTTCAGGGATTATGCTAGTATTAAGATCAGCAACGAAATCAGCTAAAATCTGAGACTTTATTGCAGTCCTAGGCTGATATTATGTCATGTTCTCTTAATTCTATTTTCCATTTAGCTAATCTTCCTGATAATTGTTTTTTATGCAAAATATTTCTTAGTGGATACGAGGTCACAACAGTGATTGGGTGACATTTAAAGTATGGTCTCAGCTTCCTAGCTTCCATGATTAAAGCTAAGGCTAATTTTTATAGATGAGGATATCTAGTTTTAGTATCTAATAAATACTTGCTTACATAATAAATCGGAGATTGTTTACCTGTGTCTTCATTTACCAGTACTGCACTTACGACAATTTTTGCTATGGCAAGATAAACATACAACTTCCCCCCTCTTTTGGTTTAGACAGTAGCGGGGGTTTTGATAGATATGCCTTCAGATCTTTGAGAGCATGTTGGCATTCTTCAGTCCATTCGAACTCATTCTGCTTTATTAGAACTAAAAAGAATTTAAAACTATTCTCCAAAGACCTGGAGATAAATCTTTCTAAGGCTGCAATTATTCCTATTAGTTTTTGAACTTCTTTTTTGCTCGTAAGTATATCAGGTATTTCATCTCTAACTTTAATCTGAGCGGGGTTTACTTCTATACCCCTATTTGATACAAAAAAACCCAAAAACTTACCTCATTCAATGCCAAAGGCGCATTTTTCTTGATTTAGTTTCATGTTATACCTGCGCAGGATTTCGAAGATGATTGAAAGATGATGGAAATGATCTTCCGCTTGAGTTGATTTTACCAGCATGCCATCAATGTATACTTCCATGGTTTTCCCCATATGTTACTGGAACATCTTGGTCACAAGCCTTTGATACGTGGCTCAAGCGTTTTTCAGGCCAAAAGGCATGACTTTGTAACAAAAGTCCTCATGTTTGTAATAAAGGAAGTTTTTTCCTCGTCTAAGGGATCCATTTTTATCTGATTATAACCAGAATATGCATCTAGAAATCTCAACAATTCATGACCTGCAGTGGCATCAATCATTTGATCTATGTGTGGTAATGGAAAGGAGTCTTTGGGGCATGCTTTATTCAAACTTGTGTAATCTACGCATACACTCCATTTACCATTCTTTTTGGGTACCACTGCAGTATTAGCTAACCAATTAGGGTAGTTTACCTCGGGTGTTGAACAAATTTTCAAGAATTTTTGTACCTCTTCATCGATCACTTGGTTCGTGAATGGTCCTTGCTTTCTTTACTTTTGCTTGACAGGCACGAAGGATGGATCTTCATTTAGTTTGTGAGTCATCACTTCTGAAGGTATACATGTCATATCTGAATGGACCAAGAGAAACAATCAGAGTTAGCTTTTAAATATTCAATTAACTTACCTCTTCTTGCGGGGCTTAGCCTCGTTCCTATATGAACTTTTTTCCCAGCCTTCTACTCAAACAGTGGGATAGCTTCGAGCTCCTCAATAGTTGTTTTGACATGCTCGTCTTCTTCTGGCTCCTGAATGACATCGGGTCCGGAATCCATGTCTGTATGTGTTGATGTTGCCTCTGTGGTGATTTGGTTCACCTTCTCGTGGCTTCCTTCTTCCGTACCTATTTGGGTTCCAATTTCTTTTTCCGTACCTAATTGGGTGATTTCCTCGTCTTTTGACTCTTCCGCTACCTCTTTTTTGTTTGAGTGTACTACTAAATTTATATTCCTTGAGGCTTGCTGATCGCCTCGAATCTGTTGAATTCCACATTTGGAAGGGAATTTATTACCCGGTGTAAAGTACATGGTATTTCTTCCATGTCATGGATCCATGGTCTCCCCATGATTACGTAGTAAGCCATATCGGTGTCAATTTATTACCCGGTGTAAAGTACTCCTTCTGCATAGGTACTAAGCTCAATTTCTCCTTTTGTTATGACCATAGAGTAGTCAAATTCAGATAAGGCTCGTGCTTTTGGGATCACTCGATCCTCCATTAGCATTTCTTCCACAACTCTTAACAAAATGATATTGACGGAGCTACCTGGATCAATCAACACTCTTTTTACATTAATATCATGTATGAGTAGAGATATTACCAGAGCGTCATTATGAGGAAGAAGCAATCCGTTGCCATCTGCATTGTCGAACGTTATTGTTTGCTTCCATGTCTTCACGAACCCGCTTCCCATGCGTAATTGTGAATTTTGTTGTTCTTTTGCAGACTACTCCGTTCATCTCCTCTCCTCCGTGTATCACATTCACTGTTCTCTTTGGAGGTGATGGTTTCAGGGGCTCTTTCATGTTCTTCATATATGCCTGTTTGCCTTTTTCACTAAATAGTTCTGTTAGATAGCCCTGTTTTAATAATTGTTCTACCTCACCTTGCAACAATCTGCAATCTGATGTTCTGTGTCGATGATCATTATGGAATTCGCACCAGAAGTATGGATTCCTTCTGTTTGGATTCGATCTCATTTATTTGGGCCATCGAACTTTATCGCCCATGTTTCTCAGTACGGTAATTAATTCATAAGTACTAAGATGTGATACATGGATGACAACGGTAGATCCAAAAAATGACAATGTTACAGAGTTTATAGTCAAGTGAAGGAAAAGATGAGAGGTGACAGGCCTTGAGACAACGAAAGAGTATAGGCCATAAAGTCATATCCACATTTCGAGAAATAAGTTCGTCACTCCAACACGACTACTAGAAGGAAAAGTTACACCCCAGAATAATAGAAATCGGTATGGGCTGGTGAACAAGATAAACTAAACATGAAATAGGGACTGTGTGATTTGATAATGGTCGACATCATGGGAATTTCAGATTTCATTCCGGCGATAATAGAATGGACAACAGAAGAATAAACTTTAAAGCAAGCAATGTGAACAATGTGACTGTATGCTTCCCTAAAGCAAGCAATCTGAACAAAGTTAAGCTTAAGGGACTGTATGTGCCAGTTATACTAAGTGTCACCTTCGCGAGTAAGAAAATTTGGTATCCTTGGTACAGAAAGATTACCTCGAGGCGAATAAGGGTCATCGATGATGTGAAAAGATGCCAAAGATGAAGAGATAAAACATCTATAGGTAGATCTTCGTAGCACTAAATCTTAGTACTCCCCTAAAGGGAATATGGGGTGATGTGACATTTAGCTCAGAATTAAGTGGTTCTAGTAACTATGGAATGGTAAAATAAGAATGCAATAAAAATGAGAAAGGGATGAGATTGCACTTACTCAAATCCTAGTGATATGCTACGATTCTAGAACATTATGCAAACACGACTTCAAGGAGAGGAAGTAAGGGTTCCTGCTCGGGATGTTAGTGATAGATAAGGAGCCAGCGTGAGACGTAAGTTAGGACAAAGGAAATAACCCAAGAAAGATTACGCGGAATATTGATATGAGGATGGGCCAACAAATAGTTAGCAGTTGAGTCAGGAAGAGCCTAGTTATGTCTAGACAAGAGGATACAAAGAAATCAACAGATCATGCACGATAAACATAGTGAACCCCAACATGGGGAATTCAGTCTCGCAGATATGACATCGTGATCCTTGAGAAATATTCAGATAGGAGCTGGGGTAGTTAAAGGTACCGTATGAATGTTATGCAAATAAAAGAGAGTCTCACTAGGAAGACAGTCAAAACTTCAGCTCAGAAGCAACTATACGAGCACATGAGCATGGAAGTAAGTAACTAAGGATAATTATAGGTGAGTAAGAACATCGAAAACTTCTTCGGCTATGCAATATAGCAAGCTCGCAACATTACAAGAGTTAGAGGGTCCTCCCTAAGTACTACAATGAAAGACTAGCTGAGATAGTAAGGAAGAAGGCTTCGACCTAAGCTCAGTGACCTAAAGAGGAAGTGATATTATAACACAGTCTCACAACAACGGTACATGCACTCCATAAGAAAGTGGCACCTACTGTGGCTAAAGGACAGGAAGTAAAATCAAAAGTAGTATTCAAGATCATATGAATTGTATGGAATTTCAATATGTGTGGGAACTAAGGTAAGCTATGTATGCACGCAACAAGGAGGAAAAAATACTAGGAAAAGCAATTGCTTACGTTTGAAGAAAGTCGAGATGGAATGAAGCAGCCGTAGAAGACTCCGGTATAAGTTAAAAGAAGGAATTGGGTCCAGATCATAGACAAAGGATTTAGTCATTAGAAGATTGTATCATGGTTTTCCATAGCTTCCATGAAATGCTAAAGTAATAACTAAGTTCCATGATCCGCAGGTCTGAAGATAGCTTAACCTACATAAAGGCTGATTAGAAAGAAGAGGAAACTAAAAAAGTTACATCAACCAAGTAAATCAGGAGTCTGATTAGTGGACCAAGAAAATTATAGAAATCGTGATTGAGAACATTGTAGGATCACTCTTAATATCAGAGGTACAAGATAGAAAGTACAAGAGCCATAATCCATAACAGCCCTACGATAAAGCCAGTTAGAAAAGTACCAGCCTCATAAGAAGTCAGTACGAAGCTCCTACCGGATTGTGCATGCACCAGAGGTGCAAGTACTATAATAGATCTTCAAGTTATGAACATGAATTATAATTATGTGGAAGGGAGGTAATGAAATAAATGGAAGATACAATGCAAGATTTTAAGGTAGTAAGGTAAAGGTGAATAACGTACGAAATAGTCAAATACAAAGGGTTGTGAATAGTCCATACTTCAGATAAATGGATTCAGTATCTAGAAATAACAGCGGCATCGTTAGTATCATATCTTCCAGCCTATGGTTTCTAGTTACCGTGTCATGACCCAAACCGGAGGGCTACGACGGGCACCTGGTACTTTACTCAATCGAGTACCAACGTAACATATCTTTCGTATCGTACTATTATGGGTAAAGGTGCCAAAAGGGTCATCATGACATAACCGAAATAAAACATAAGGAAATGCTAGACCTAGGACGACCCAACATGATATAGAAACTTATACATGTGACATACGGGCGTATAAGGGTGACATGATCATTTGGAACTTCAAAACATAGGCTGATAAGGCCATACAACTATCCATATACTTGACATCTGTTTACAAGAATCTAAGAGTGCATAAACATCATAAATGTCGGGACAGGGCCCCGCCATACTAATAAATACATGTCCAAACCATATTGACCAAATAAGCAACTTCGGGGAAACTAGAGTGCACCAACACATTCCGCTGAGCTGATAGTCTACTAGGAGGACTCTCAACCTATCTATCGGGACCTGTGGGCATGAAACACGATGTCCCCAGGCAAAAGGGACGTCAGTACGAATAAAGTACTAAGTATATAAGGCTTAAAAGCATAAATAAGAACAGTAATTTAAAGAGAGATATAGGAGATACAACATGTAGCATCTGAGTGCCTCTGAGAAATAGTGACATGAAATGTGTGATACATATATATACATAATATTTTAAAACCATCCACCTTTGTGGGAATCATCATCATCATATCGTACCTGACCTCGAAGAGGACTCGGTAAAAACATACCCGGCCATCATAAGGTTCGGTAGAATCGTACCCGACCACGTGGAGCTCGGTAAACCCAACTTATCAGTGGTTGCACAATAGGTGCCGTATCCAGCCAAATATAGCGCGGCTCGGTAGAGTAAAATAGATACTATATATAATGCATGTTGGACTCATAGAATCACGCTCTAAACCTCTCGGAGTGACGTAAGGTAGTTGCAACTTCGATTAACATTATGGACATCATACCATCAATATGAACCTCAGTAGGATTCAAGGATCATATGTACTTTCTTAGAATAACTTTATAAGTAAAGAACAACATGGACAACCTTAGTTTCTAGGGGTAGATTCATTATGAAATAGCGTATCGTTTACTTTTGTTTCACTTTAGATCATGCCAAAAGATTGAAGGAAGAGCCTTAACATACTTTAACCAAGTTGAGTCCTTAATACCTTACAATCAACTCTTCAAACAATTAAAATTAATCTATCATAGCATAAGGAGATTCAAAATCAGTGTTGAGCAAAGGCTAAGTCTGTAACTTAAGCTAGTAGCTCGTTTACGTAAATTTGGGCAGCATCTCCCCTGTAAAAAGGCCCTCCTCCAATACCATATACCAACAACACCAAGAAAAAAATAATAAAAACATGTATGAATTATTTCTCAACCTTATCTCCACCACAACATATCACAAAACAGCCCACACACCCTAATCACTTCATACATAAAATGACAACAAAAGTAGTGTCAAACAACCTAAAAATGTAACGACAAATGACCAGACAATCATTCCATAATTATGTGGTGTTTCTCCACACATTTTATCCTAAAAAAATCCATAAAACATCAGCAAAATAGACAGCCCAAAAGAAACACGAAACAGCCCACAAAAACAGTCCACTATAAATCGAATAACTCGAACTCACGACTTCCGATCACTGTCCCGTGAATTCTAACTATGAGAAAATGAATTTATCAACCTTCCTTGATATTTAAAGCTTAAATACATAAAATAGAATTTTTCTTAACTATGAAGTACCTTCCAAAACTCAAACTACAAAGAAAAAGAGAGGTGATATAGTGATACTTACATCGTAGGGATCATTCTAGTGTTATCGCTTCTTGATTTCGTACATTGGATGTTAATCCTCTTTGAAAACCTTTAGGAGAGATTAAGATAGGTTTTTATGGTGTTATCTGTTCGGGATCTAGGTAAAAGTGAAGATAGAGACGAGATAAAACCAATATATAAACTTTTGAAAAGTCAAAGAGGTGCTAACTTGGCACCCTCGCATTGGCCCATCTTTCGATGCTTATATCTTTTTATCTGGATGTCGTATGAACGGATGGTTAAGAGAATTGGAAACTAAATTACAAGACCTTAAATTTGGTATATAATATTTCCCAATAGGACCTCATATAACACACTAAATGTGTTGCTCAAAAATATTTAGTGACACACCTATTTGTCACTTATGATATCTGCGCAGTCTCGCAAAACTGTAAATATCTCTCTTCTCCTATGTTGTATCGATGAACGGTTTAATGTGTTAGAAAATAGAATCTTTGATCTTAAATGTGGTATGTATATTGTCCCTTATTTACAAGTATATCGGGAGAAAAGCTCAGCTATATTTGACCTAAATTTCAACATAGTTATGAATGTAACTTGTAATGATCTTTACCAACTTTTGTTCCACAACTCGCTTGAATTCAAAACATAACAAACGACTATTATAAGACAAAAATAACTCATACATAACCTCCTTATCATTTTGAGAACCCTAGTCTCACCCCAAAAGTACATGTTATAACATTTCCAACTTGTCGACTTTCGAAGAAACTTATTTTCTTCAATTTGTTTAGCTTCTAAGCCTTCCAGCCCTCTTGGTACTTACAGTCCATGATCTTAAATATTTGAAACCTCCATGGTAACATGATTAACTTACTTTTTATATTTTTATATATGATCTCATTTCAGAGCTTACGTCAATTGACCTACGACGTACTTTCACATACGAAACTATGGGGTGTAACATACCGAGAGATCTAGCCAAGAAAGTATAGAAGAGTTAGAGACGATATGATGTATCGCTTGATGTTCTAGAGTAACATAAGGAAATATATGGTGAAAGAAAGTTGAAGGAAGGTTTCAAATAGTATAAATAGATACGTATAGGTTGCAAGCTAAAGTATAGTAAAGCGACAAGGTTTTATGACAGGATTAAGGATGACAAAGGGCGAGTGAGAAGGTGATGAGAATGGATAAGTCCTCGGGATTAAGCCCATGAAAACCAGAGATCTAATGGTTTATTTAAGTTATAGAAAGTCCAGTATTTCCTGAATGAACTCAAAGGAATATAAGATTAATAGCATGTAGAAGAAATGAAATGCTGCCCTAGCAGTTGAATGAGGGTGTGATTGTGATAGATAAAGGATGACTTTGGGCCTTCGATTGAGTAATGACTTGAAGATGATTTCATGAACTGTATATTGGGATGTTATAAAATATGGTTATGGAAGTATAGTATCGCCCCTAGGTGGTAAAATCTAATTACTCCAGATGTCCCCGATGAGACGTGAGCCCTAGCAGTAGTTTTCATTAGACATCAAGTTATCAGTGGTAGATGATAGATCAACATTAAGGTGGATCAACAATGTATGGACAAAAGTCACAAAGTATGAGGTGATATTAGACCGTCATTCTTAAGATGAACAGTAATGAGGAAGCATTAAAAGACATATATTTGTACATATGGGATAAGGAATGAACGTAAGATGGTATTTGGTAGCAGACCTCAGTAACGATAATTCGAGGTAAGAGTTATGGTCTATTATGACCTACTTAGATGCAGTAAAGTCATGAGGATAGATAACCAGGCCTATGAAATAAGATATAGTAATATTCGTAAATTTGACAAAGTACCGAGCGAAGCACTTCAGTATACCTATAGGTACCCAGATGGACATCTTGTCAAGATCTGTATATGTATACAAAGTGAGGCCTAGAGATGGGCTAAAAGCTGGGGGGAAAAGGAGAGAAGAGTCGCATAGGCGCACTTACAAGGTCATAGTCGTATATGCTGCATGATAGAAGATAGCAATAGTTACGAGATTGGAAGGATCCGACCACAAGTCATGGAATGAGAAAGAGGCCTAAAGGGGGGGAATTCCCTAGCCTTTGGATTTATTCACAGAATAGTTCCCTAGATGGAAAGGAGAGTACTAAAGTATTCAGAAGACATAAGTTATGAAAACAATAAGTTCATCAGTCAACATTCAAGGACGAATGTTCCAAAGGGGGGGAATGATGTTATAGCCCATATTTTTGTACGTTAAAGTATGCCATAAGTAAATTGATATAAGCTCGAAAATGAGATGTCACATCCCACATTTTCGTACGTTGAAGTTTCGTCATAAGTTAATCGACGTAAGTTTAGGAAAGAGATTATTTTGGGATTATAAGAATTATACTATGTCAACAAGTGATGAGTAAATTCGTGAAGGTGAGAGGGTAAGCTAATCAAAGAAAATGAATCCTCTTATGGCCCGAGCTAAAATACCCAGTATTTATGGACTAGTGCCATACAAGGTACCACATGACCATGATAGTAAGGTGTATAAGGTGTGTTAAAAGTTAGTATTTTAAATAATTTGAGAAAATTCTTAATTATGTTGATAATTAGGTAATTATTGATTTTAGTGGGGTATTAACAATTAATTAAGATGTTGGATTGGTTGGGAATGGATGAGCTAATACGTGGCTGTCCAAAGAGGCTATGATAGTGAGTCTTAACTCACAAAGAAAGGTGGCATAATTAAGATGACTATGTGGATTAGTCATATAAAGAGTAGGGCCAACTCTCTTAAATAAAAGAAGCCATCTACCTACATCATAAAAGAGAAATGACAATGTATACTTAGTAATGGAATTTGGAGCCTCTTTTGACTTGACCTCGTGTCCCCTTAGATCCAAAACAAATGAAGTTAGTTCTCCATCTGAACTTGTAAGGGTACATTTAAGGGTGGAACGTTGAGTTCCACTCTAAATTAAATCGAAGAAAAGGTCAAAGGTTAATTTTATCTACGCCTTTTTACACCCTTTTACGTTCTTACCTAGCCCGAGAGTAGGGTGGGATTGCCATCACATCAATAGTTGATTGAATCACTAAAATAATAGGAATCCATCATCATACGCCAGTTTCTATATACGTATCAAACTGATGTTTCAAAGGGAAATGCAAATTCAAAGAAAGCTCGGTACAATCTTTCTCAAGAATATCATACGGATTTTTTCCTACTTCGATCCGCCGTTACATATTCTCGCAATTGACGTATGTTAGAGGGATTATCTAGAGAATCGGCTCATGTATGTTAAGGCTAAGAACTTCCTTTATTTTGGTATGATATCGTAATCACATGCATTTGATAACGAGGCATAAAGACAAGTTCATACTCCTAAATTTATATACATTATCCTAGTCTCCTAAGTCATAGTATTCTCCCTTATCGAGACTTTATATTCAATTGAGTATTGTCTTCTTCCAGTCAAGAGAGCAGAGGGTCTACATATATATATATATATATATATATATATATATATATATATATAGTATTATAGTATTTTCACCACCATCGAGCTATAATTGGTGGGCAGGCCCCTATTGGGAAACCTCTGATCAGATGGTAAGTTATATACCAAGCCTACTATGGTTGAATGCTTATGAGAGAGCTCAGAATGACCGAGATACAGATCCTAGTATGGCCGAGTGCCTATGAGCGAGCTTACTATGATAGAATAGTTATATATACCGAGCCCTTTAAGGCCGAGCATCTATTCTACTTACTATATTGAGAGAGTTGAGTCAGTATCAGCAGGTAAGCATATCTTTACATTATCTTTGACTCCCAGTTAATTTCAGTTATTATATTATCAGTTCAATTTCATCTTTCAATTATCCTGTTGCCTTACATACTCGGTACATTATTTCGTATTGGCATCCCTTTTGCTGGGGATGCTGCATTTCATGCGTGTAAGTTCAGAGAGACAGAAGGGTAGACCTCCTCAGTAGGTGTTGCTCAAGTGCAGCTTGATCGGTAAGCTCTGCATCCTTCGGAGTTGCTAGGTCTAGAGTTTTATGTACATCTTGTATATTTATGTATATATGTTATGGATAGGTTGGGACCCTATTTGGATCATAGTAAATCCATCAGTAGAGTCTTGTAGACGTATCATGTCAGTTAGTGAAGTATGTTGGTATTGGAAGCCTTGTATGTATATGTTGTTGGTTTGCTAGCTGTAGTATTTATGTCGGCCTTGTCGGCTCAGCTTTATATTGATGTTTAGTCAGCTTTCGCAAATTGCCTTTAAATGTGGCCCATGGCCAAAGTATGACATTATATGTTCAGAGTCCCTTAGTCACAAGTTGGTACGTAAGGATAGGTGGGGCACTGGGTGCCGATCTCGCCTCCCAGGTTGTGGCGTGACAAAATCCTTCTCCGGGTCTTCTTCAAACTTTCCTCATCATCATTGAACTCTGACCCTCCTCTGGATCTTCTTTCGGATTTGTGCTAGACTCTTTTTGGATGTACTCCACTACCCAGTCATCGTCTTTAGCATGTGGCAACATGGGGTCGATGGATCCTGGGACCACTTGATGGTGCATCTAAGTAGTCACAAGGTAATGTGGTAGTATCGCATGGTAAATTTGCAAAGCAGCAACTGCGTCCTCTAACTAGGCTATACCCTCTCTGCTCGGCTGGGCCAGCTCGTCTTCCTCATTCATCCGGACCTAATACTCAGGCATGCACTATGAGTTTTGATCCATTGGCATTATGACCAGGTCGTTCCACTCTACTTGGAGCCTTCTTATCCTGGGGATTGGAATCTGCCCGTTGTACTCATCCTCATATAGCATTTTCCTCATCCATAGAGGTACATCTTGGATCATCCCAAACTGTTTGAAAACCCGCAGGGGTGAGTATGGTTGAATACCTTCAAGTACGATCAACTCAACGAAGTATTTTTCAGGAGTCCTTAAGATTGATCTTCCACCTAATCATGATAGCGTCCAGTTAATCCATTCTCCCCTCATATTGATCAGCATTTCCCTTCACTCTTTTCGCCCATGTGGGGAGACCCAATGTTTAATCCTCTCGTTGTGGCTACAGATCATGTTGTTGACACTTATAATGTAGTCAATTGTGTCCTCTCACTGGAAGAAATGTTTGGTAGCTCAAATCTGAAGCATCAGGTTACAACCCTTAAAGAAATCATACCTTTGTGCACATGAGGACAAAGCCCTCAGCATCTCAGCTAGCACCATCCACACCAAAGTAGCTTGAAGGTTTCCAGAACCACAAGTAATAGGTTGATGTTGATCCGACCCCTTCTCTGTGGGAAGGCCAATAATCCCAATAGTGCCATTAAGAAAGTGATAGGCCTGAGACTCTTCCACGTCGCTTGGTCACATTGAAACTCTCCCGAATACCACTCATAGCTTTCACGGTGTCCAAATCTCATCTTTGTCTTCCCAACGGATTTTCTTCCATCACAGTTCAAACTTATGTGACGCTCCCATTACCATGTTAATCTCAAGGATGTTTTGGTTGATTTCCATTTTCTGATGTGGGTAAAACAATGGTGTTTGGTAAGTGTTTGCTTCGGATCTTTAAGTGTCTTGTCAGGTTTGTTTGTCTTTACTCATAAGTCATGTCGTTGGGTGCATGACCCATTGACATTAGGGTGGCTTTCCTAATTGTGTGTCGATGCCAATGACTGAATCACCTAAGGTTTATGCAGTATGGCCTAATTTTGCTAGTGTAGAGTGTTTCCTACTATTGAGTTGGACTGAAGGATTCGAGAAGTTATGTCAGTTGACACGACAAATCCATTCTCTGAAACTAGAGAGTTTGGAAAAGAAGGTTCGGAGGGCTGTAAAAGAAAACCCTCGTGTGTCACTGTGTGTGATAGTGTACATCCAAGACTCAATAGGAAGAAATGTGATGACAGTGTATATAAATCAGTAACATATAAGGGTATAGCAACAATAAGCATGATAATAAGCATAAAGAGAAAATAAGGCAGGTAAGCACGTAATTATAATATTATCTACAATTAAGGCAATGTACAAATAAATATAAATGCCAAATTAGTCTAAGTCTGCTATGGCCAGAACCTAAGTGTGAAATCCCCAGCAGAGTCGCCATGTTGTTGCACCCTATTTTGCACTAGTCAAAACAAGATCCAACTTGTGGTTTTTCTATTGTTGATGACAGAGATTCGGCCCCTAATATTTCAAGGTATACTAGGGTACCTTTTTAGTTACTAGGTCAAATTCTTTATTAGTCTACTAACCGATGAGATTATGGGTAAGGGTTCTTATTCTTACAAGGGGGAGGTGTTAGGCACCCCTTAAAATCTACCTGAGGTAGCTCCGTAGGACTTAGACTAAATTTATAATTAATTATTTATACTATGCCTTAACTAGTGTTCTCAAGATATGGCTTACCGTATATTAGGAAATTATTCTTACAACATGAGGGTGTAGTTTAAAAGGATACGAATTATAGAGGGAAATGAGTGCATGTGTACTCGAAAAGATCATTTGAAAGAGATATAGGATGTTTGTATTTAAGAAAGCATGTGAAAAGGGAGAACTAAATTTTCCCAAGGCATAAAGGTGTGTATTTATCTAATGGGGATAAAGCGTACCATGGGAGTAGGCCTAGGATGTACCTTGACCTTTTAGACTTGACGAAAAACCATTTCTTGAAAATCCTCTAGGGCGACAACACTTCATATATTCTAAATGATTTGATTCCCTCTCTTAAGATAAAGTTTGTGTTTCTAATATTTTTTTTAAAGTGGGGCTGCCGTCCTTATCTAAGTGTTGGGGCTTCAAAATTTTTTAAGAAAAAGGTGAGCGGAAACATAGTAACGATATAAACAATTTATAATTAGCAAACATGAGATTATTTACTAACTAATTCTTCTTTTAATCTTGTTTTATTTAAGGCTTGCCATAGGATATAAAATAAAGCATTAAATCCAATATAATATTGTTGTATACATGTGAGATAGAGTACTAACAAAGATGCAACAAAGTGCGACAAGGCAGTAAACTAAGGTAACGAAGCAGTAAATAATAAAGGAGTTTAGAGGGAGAGGATTGAACTCTGGTATTTGAGCCTCAAAGATGCAGGACCAACAGTAACAGGGACGGCTACATCAAACTTCTTCCAGAAAATACGGCAATGTTGGACTGGGTCTGATTTCTTCAGGAACTCAGCAGGCCCGAACAAATGTACATGTTCAAAAAATAAAGAGAAGGTCATTAGATACATATTATGCATGTTCAACCATGTATGAAACATATAAGGAAATGATTGGAGAAAAATATAACAAACTATGAATACTCAAATACTATGAGAAACTTATAGTAATATGGTGGTTATACATGGCAAACAATTTACACTGAAAACCTTTCATTGTCATTAACCACTAAACCCAAAAGAGAACGACAAGTGTCAAGGAAGTAAGGGCCAAGAAGAGAGTTACACTCAAGGTCGATGCCCCTTTTGAATCCCCTGACACTTCAATGCTCCTAAGGGTCTCAAAGGCCAGGGCAATGCTTGTGTCGGGGAGAGCAACCCAACCTAGAGTAAAATCCTCTCCCAAATACCCCTAACCACTAACGAATCATTTTTCCTATAAGTTTAAGCTTTAATGAGGATCTTTCAGTGTAAACCAACTACCACAATACAACCTACAAACAGAAGTATACTTCTCCCTTGACAGAATAACATAAGGACACAAGAACAGTTTCATTTTATGACTACGTTTCTAATACTAAATGAATGATACATATATTAAACAAATCTGAAGGTCATATTTCAAACACATATGGGGGAAGAAACACCAAAGTATTATTGTTAAAGATATAAATTCTTGGGATCACATTTAAATGATAGGTAAAGAGAACACAGTTGAGATATGCAGCAACACAGAAATATAGATACCTCTTCCTTGGCAGATTAATTATAGATTGGTTAGCTTAGGTCTTACCTCCCATACATGTATAGTTTAACAACACTACTTGGAACTATTAAGCTCATTAGTAAAGGTTCAAACAAATAGTCATAATAAGCAACTTCTACAGATGTTATTAAAGATATTAGGACTCTTAGTACGACTATAGGTTTACAGATTCAAACATGGGGTTTCTAAAGGTTCTTAACATGATCACAGATTATCAACCATACTTCATTTAAAATTGATTGGCAGAACCACATCTTCAGAAGAACACAAATCTTAAATAGGTAAACTATTATGTCCAAGAAGTAGAATTAACAAGTCCTCTTAGGATTTACAAATCAAATTCAGCTCAGATTAGCAGGGAAAGAGAGGACTAAGTGCAATTTCAAAAAAAATTATGAGGTCATGAAGACTAACAGGGGTACATACACCATTATAAATCAACAACACATAGATACTTTAAATGAGGTTATGAACTTACAAAGACAAGGTAAGCTTCACAAAGTCAGCAATGTCATAAAGGGATTAAATATAAGGAAAGTATTGTGCCAAACAGGTTTAACTCATCTATACAGACTGAGATATACATCTAAACATAAGGCAGTTATTCTCAGCTTGAAAGCATGTATCATTCAACTATAACAAGAATGACTGTCTTGTTTTATGAAAAGACAATTTGATGATAACAAAATATGTGCAGAAGGGTTACTGATGTTCATAAGAGTACACCATGATAAGAATGTATTGTAAAGATTCAACCAACACTGAGATATGAACATAAGAATGTCATAGTGACAACTCAAAAGATGCTCTTAGAGTTACCAGACACAGATATAGAGTAAGAGAGCACTTAAACACTTCAATTTCTCATGATTGAGTTAAATGATGAAAGATTAAACTATGAACTTTCAAGTTTATCCATTTAGGATTATCAAACAACAAATCTTGACTGCAAAACAACAAAATGCATGAAACAGTGTGTAGAGATAGAGATCACAATAGAACCACTAATAGAAAATCTGAAACCTAGGCAAGTGATGTTTACCTTAAAGTATATATATTTATATGTATATCGCCTCATATTTTACTTTTGTTTCGTGGATTTAGGATGTAAAATTTATTGATTTATATTAATTTGAGGTATTTTTATGTGTAGGAATGATCCGAGAGCAATTGATGGAGAAATGTGCGAAATTAGAGCCAAAACAGACAAAAACAGGAAAATTGGAAATTTCAGCGCAACAGGTAGCGCCCCACGCTACCTGTGGCACCAAAATCAGTAGGCTAAAAATCACCAGCGCCTAGCGCTGAAGGCGTGAAGTCAGTCCAAATTCGCCCTGACAACGGTTATTTCGGCCATAGACCTACCCAACACGTATAAAAGCAAGAATAAACTTATTTGTGAAGGGGATGATGCCACTTTTGAGGGAGAATACACACGAGAAACATTCAGAAGCAAAGAGATCTCAATTTTCTTAATCTTTTCTTTGTCTTTTCAATTATTGAACACTTATGAATTTGTTTGCTATTATCATAAGTGGCTAAAAACCCTTTATTTTGGGGTTGTGATTTAGCCATGAATAGTGTTGTTTAATGTTAGCTTAACCTTATAACAATTCACTAATATATGGTTGTTTCCTTAATTATGAGATTAATTGCTTAATTGTCTAGCCAGCAGTTAGGTTCTATTTACTATATGCTATACTTGGAAAGCCGTGTTTAGATTAGAGAAGAATTGAAGAGAGCACGATCTTAACTTTTAGGGGGCGGATTTGTGGTTAGGATAGGAATATACCTAGTCACCGTGCTTAATTAAACATTGTAATCATAGTGCGATATTAATAGATTGATTTCATAGGAATATATGTATTAATCTATTTTGAATGGGCGATTAGTACTTCGGTAGAAGGCTATGAGAGCAATTATCGATTAATTAGCAACCATGAGTGAATTGTATGAAAGAGAGAGTTAAATAGAACACAATAGGATTGGTGAATCGATCACGACCCTGGAATATTTGTCTCTACTGAATATAGTAAAATCAACTTGCTACTTGATAATTTAGTAATTACTTAGAATTATAGTTTAGTATAATCGCATTCGTGAACTTGATTTTGGCTTGATTGAATAACAAATTTGGTAAATTTAGTGGGTACTGGATACAAGTATTTGTGGGTTTGACACTCGACTTATCATTTTATTACTTGTGACCACGTATACTTGCATGTGCGTTTGGGAGCAACAAGTTTTCGGCGCCGTTGTCAGGGACTTGAATATTGACTACTTTCTAGTTTTTGTTTCAATTGTTTATTTCGTCTAGTCTAATGTTACTTAATTGTTACTCTAATCTCAGAAACTTTGATTGAATGCGTAGGTTCAGAATCCAGGAAAGACTCAACGGCTTTGACCCCGAACCTTAGAGAATATTTCACAGGAGGTTGAGGGAAGCAAGGGATACAAATAACTCCAAGCACTTGTTCAATTTCCTTTGAACATAGCACATGAGCAACACATGGCTGTTCAGGAGGTGGCAGTACCCAACATTGCTAATATCACCTCCAGCATCTTGAAGCCCAGAATCACTGGCCACTTTGAGCTGAAACAGAGCATGATGCAGTTACTTCATGCAAATGGACATTTTATGGGTCATCCACATGAGGATCCACAACAACATATCCTGAACTTCTTGGAGATTAGTGATACTTATATCACTAACGGGGTCACTCCAAACTATGTGACGCTCACACTTTTTGCATTCTCTCTGTTGGGAAAAGAAAAACGATGACTAAAGGCAGAACCAGCTAATTCTATTGCATTACGGAATGATTTGACAAGGAAATTTATGGCAAGGTTCTTCCCTTCAGGAAAAACTGCAAAGACAAGAAGTGAGATAGTTGCCTTCAAACAGAAAGCAGAAGAATCTTTATACTCATCTTAGGAGAGGTTCAAGGGGATACTCAGAGACTGTCCTCATCAAAATCAGATGAACGACGTGTTAGCCCACACTTTCATAGAAGGGATCCATCCTAAAACAAAAATTATGGTAGATGCTGCAGCTGGAGGTCAAGTGTTGTATAAAAGGTTTGACGAGGTATATGCATTATTGAACAAATTCTCCAAGAGAAATCCGGATTTTCAAGGAGAATAGGGCAGACAAACTGTACAACAATCTGCAGGGGTTCTCGAGTTAGATGTCATCTTAGCATTATCAGTGCAGATTTCTACACTGACCAACCAAGTCAATCAGATGACCATGGTTATTAACAAGAAACAAGCTCAACCAGTGCAACAGGTTCAGGTGTTTTGTGAAATACGTAGAGAGGGTCACACGAGCAACTTATGCCCAGTTAATCCAGAGTCTTTCTGCTTTGTGGGTAATGAAAATAGGGGCCAGACAAACAAATATGGGAACATTTACAATCCCAACTAGAGGAATCAACCAAACTTCTCTTGGGGTGGAAACTAAGGTACTTAGAATCAATACAGACCTCAAGAACCTCAACAACAATATAGACTACCACAGGCTGAACAACAAGCAAGTCCAACAAGTAACCTTGAAGAAATGATGAAGAAATTGATGGTTGATCAGCAAGCCCTCAATCAGAAATTGATGGCTAATCAGAAAGCCTTCACTCAGAAATTGACAGTTGATCAGCAAGCCCAAGTCGCAACAATGAGAAATTTGGAGCGCCAAGTGGGACAACTTGCCAGTGCCCAAAATACCAAACCAGTTGGAGCTCTTCCAAGTGACACTGAAGCTAATCCTAAGGCATCCATTAATGTCGTGTGATTGAGGAATGGGAGAAAATTAGAAGAAGTCCAGTCGAAAAAGAGAAAACATGTGACTTTTAATGATAGGCCAACCATTATAGAATCAACATCAGTAAAGCTGATAAACCCCCACCATTTGTTGCAAGGCTGACCAACCCCCACCATTGGTTGCAAGCCCACTATTGGTTACAAGTCCAACCCCTCTGTTCCATCAAAGATTGCCGAAAGTTAAGGATAAGGCCGTGTATAAAACGTTCCTTGATATTTTGAAGCAGGTGCAAATTAACATTCCGTTGGTAGACATCCTGCAAGAAGTTCCCAAATTTGCTAAATACATCAAGGACATAGTAGCAAATAAAAGGAGGCTGACTGAATTCAAGACTTTGGCACTCACTGAGAAATGTAGCTCAAGAATTCAAAGTAAGTTACCTCATAAAATTAAAGGATCCAGGTAGTTTCACTATCCAAATCTCGATTGGTAAATATGCAGTCGGGCGAGTATTATGTGATCTTGGAGCGAACATCAATTTGATGCCACTTTTTTTGTTTAGACAGTTGGGGTTGGGTGAGCCACGCCCAACAACAGTAATCTTATAGTTGGTTGATCGCTCCCTTTCTCATCCTGAAGGAGTGATTGAAGTTGTGTTAGTTCAAGTGGGCTCTTCATAATCCCTGCTGATTTCATTATCTTGGACTACGAGCCTGATCAGGAAGTCCCATTTATTTTGGCCCGAGCTATTATTGATGTTTGCGAAGGAAAGATGACGATGAGAGTAGGTGATCGACTAGAGGTATTCAATGTATATAAAGCACTTAGATTACCAACCCACTATGAAGAGAGATCCATGATTTCTGTGGTGGAAAGTGATGCTACATCATTAGTGCCTTATATGAGCCCTATTGATCCTCTTTAACGAGCTTTGATTAGGGATGAAGAAGACAATGAAGATGAAATGATGGGAAACATTAAGCAAGTACTTGATATATATGTCCATGGGTTCGGAAAATTTGAGGAGCTGGACAAGCCTATCACTCTGACCCCTCGTAATCCATCTATTGAAGAAGATTCAAGGCTAAAACTTAAGCCTCTCCCAGCTCATCTGCCCTATGATTATTTGGGGAACTCTAAGACATTGCCAGTGATTATCTCATCCAGCCTGACTAACACAAAAGAAGAAGAATTGCTCAGAGTTTTCGCGAGCATAAAAAGGCTATTAGGTGGACAATTGCTGACATCAAGGGAATCAAGCCATAATTTTGCATGCATAAAATCTTCTTAGAAGATGGACACCGCCCTAGTGTTGAGCAGAAAAGGAGGTTAAATCCCATTATGAAAGAGGTCATGAAGAAGGAAGTAATCAAATTGCTCGATGCAGGTATCATCTTCCCTATTTCCGACAGCAATTAGGTCAGCGCAATTCAATGTGTTCCCAAAAAGAGGGGGATGACTGTGATTGAGAATGAGGAAAATGAGCTAGTTCCTACTCACACTGTGACGGGGTGGAGAGTCTGCATTGATTATAGAAGGCTCAACAAAGTGACCCGCAAGGACCACTTTCCACTTCCATTCATTGACCAAATGTTGGACAGATTAGCGGGGCATGGATATTATTGCTTCCTTGATGTTTATTCGGGATACAATCAGATTGTCATATGCTTAGAGGATCAGGACAAGACCACGTTTACTTGTTCTTATGGCACTTTCACCTTCAAGCAAATGTCGTTTGGTCTTTGTAACTCACCAGCCACTTTCCAGAGATGCATGATGGCTATTTTCACCGATATGGTGGAAATATTTGTGGAAGTTTTTATGGATGATTTTTCAGTCTTTGGGTCATCGTATGATGATTTTTTGAAGAATTTGAGCATGGTGTTAGCGCATTGCGAAGAAACAAATCTGGTTTTGAATTGGGAGAAGTGTCACTTTATAGTGCAGGAAGGTATCGTTTTGGGTCACAGAGGGTCTAGGTGAGGCATTGAAGTTGATGAGGCTAAGGTGGAGGCGGTTGAAAAATTACCTCCACCTATTTCTGTGAAGGGTGTCCGGAGTTTCTTGGGACACACAAGATTCTATTGCCGCTTTATTAAAAACTTTTCTAAAATTGCTACTCCTTTGTGCAGGTTGCTTGAAAAAGATGTAACATTCAATTTTGATGAAGTCTTCCAGAAGGCATTTGAAGAACTCAAAAAGAAGTTGGTGGCTTCTCCTATTATTGTGGCACCAGATTGGTCCCTACCGTTTGAACTTATGTGTGATGCAAGTGACAATGCTATTGGGGAAGTGCTAGGCCAGAGGAAATACAAGGTGTTTTATTCCATCTACTATGCGTGTAAGGATCTTGATGATGCACAACTGAATTACACCACCAATAAAAAGGAGTTGTTAGTCGTTGTGTGGGCCTTTGAGAAATTTCGGACATACTTGGTGGGAACAAAAGTCATAGTCCATACCGATCAATAGCAATCAGGAATCTATTAACAAAAAATAATCTAACGCGAAATTGATGCACTGGGTTTTGTTGTTGCAGGAATTTGATGTAGAAATAAGAGATTGAAAGGGTACCGAGAACCAAGTAGCTAACCATCTATGAAGGTTGGAAAATCATGACCACATGGATGAGGGTGGAAAAATTAAAGAAGTATCTCCTGATGAGCAACTTCTTTTCTATCACCCAAGACCCTCCCCATGGTATGCAGACTATGTGAATTATCTTGTGAGTGGGGTACTTCCTCCTGAAATTGAATCTGAAGCTAGAAAGAGGTTGCTACATGATGTCAACTTCTACTATTGGGATGAGCCATATATGTACAAACAATGTGTTGATCAGTTGATGAGGAGATCCATTCTAGATAACGAGGTAGAATTAGTGTTGTATGATTGTCATGCATCACCTTATGGGGGCCATCATGGAGGCGATAGAACGACTGCAAATGTATTACAATTCACTTTCTCTTTGCCAACTTTATTCAAGGATGCTCATGCATTTGTTAAGAAGTGTGTCAGAGAACAAGAACAATCATAAGGAGGCACGAGATGCTCTGAATAACATCCTGGAGGTTGAGATTTTTGATGTGTGGGGGATAGATTTTATTGGACCATTCCAATTGTCCAGAGGAAACAAATACATTTTGCTAGAAGTTGACTACGTGTCAAAATGGGTAGAGGCGATTGCATTGCCAACAAATGATGCCATGGTTGTAGTTGCGTTTGTGAAAAAGAACATATTTTTGAGGTTTGGGACTCAACGTGCGTTGATTAGTGATGAAGGGACACACTTTTGCAATTGGTTGTTGAATAAGCTTCTAGATAAATATGGAGTTCGCCATAGAGCTGCAACACCATATCATCCTCAAACATGTGGACCAGCTGAGGTATCTAATAGATAAATAAAGCAAATATTAGAAAAGATGGTGAGTGTGAATATGAAGGATTGGGACGCAAAGCTAGATGATGCCTTATGGGCATACAGAATCGCATACAAAATGGCAATTGGGGCGTCACTCTACAAGTTAGTTTATGGGAAGGCATGTCACTTGCCATTGAACTTGAACACAAAGCATATTGGGCCAATAAGAAGTTGAATATGGACCTTGAAGGCGCATGTGAGAAAAGACTTTTGCAGTTGAATGAACTAGATGAGTTTAGGCTGCACCCTTTATGAAAATGCTAAGCTTCACAAAGAAAAGACAAAAATATGGCATGACAAGCACATCAAGCCACGTCACTTCGATCCAGGACAACATGTATTATTTTTCAATTCTAGACTAAGGTTATTTCCTTGGAAGCTAAAATCGAGATGTTCATGCCCGTTTGAGGTGGTGAGAGTCACTCCTTATGCTGCAATTGAGTTGCGAGCTTTATACGGTGAAAGAAAATTTTTGGTGAATGGACACAGAGTCAAGCATTATTGGGGAGGAATAATTAATCGTGATAAGACACAAGGTTGTACTCGCTGATGAGTAAGGGAGACTCTCTGTGGTGCAGCGACGTTAAATCAGGCACTTGTTGGGAGCCAACTCAATTTTTATTGCTTTCATAGTTTAGCTTTTTATTTTTTTAGTTATAGT
This sequence comes from Nicotiana paniculata, assembly GCA_005239505.1. Classification (NCBI taxonomy): domain Eukaryota; kingdom Viridiplantae; phylum Streptophyta; class Magnoliopsida; order Solanales; family Solanaceae; genus Nicotiana; species Nicotiana paniculata. The sequence continues at coordinate 8,625 of ML362774.1, read as the reverse complement.
AGAATAGGTTTTGCATTTTCTTTGTAGGCATAGAAATTATTGGTAGAATGGTGTACGGCGTGTAAATTGAGTATATAAAAGGCTCGGGGGATCGGGATGTTATATATAAAAAATATTTAAAAAATAAATAAATAATTTGAAAAATAGCGCCCAGGCCAGCGCCCAGAGCTGCCTGGGTTGCGGGCGCTGGCCTGGATTTCTGCACACAGAAAGTTTAAGACCCCCCGGTTCCAGGCATAGCGCGAGGCACCGGGCTGGGGCGTGTCCAGGTAATTCTTTTTTTTTCATTTTTTTTTGTTTATTACATAACCCAAACCCACTTAACCCAACTCAAATACCCATTTACACTAACACTATAACCCATCCTAATACCCATACCTATACCGATCCCCAACTCAACTTAACCCATAACCCAAATAACCCAAAACACACAAGTACACAAAATCAGAGAAAAAAAACTTATGCTGCTTCTCTTCTCCCCTTCATTTCTGCCGACTTCATCTTCCACTCTCTCAAACTTTTCTCAAGTTCTCTCTTGCTCTCAACCTAAACTCTATATTATGTTCTTCTTTATACTTTTATCCTTATTATTTTTGTGTTTTACTTGGTAGATAACAGTGTACATCCCATGCCCCAAGTGCCCTAATCTACAATTTTCCCCCTATGTAGTTTCTTAAGAAATATTTATGGTGGGTGGTTTGAATTGGTCAAAAATTGTGTGGTTATTGTGTATACGGAGTAGTAAACTAGTAGTCCCTCTACTTTATTGAAACTTGGGAGGGCCACCATGTTCCACCATTGTTGAATTAGCATGCACACACTTTATTCCCACAAGGTGTTGTTAAATGTTTGAATGGAGATTTTGGTGTACCAGTGAAGTCTGAGTAACCGAGTATATTTATGTATGAATTTGGGCCAAGTGTGAGGTGTGTGGGGATGCTTTTACATTCTAAGGATCTTGGCGTTGATGCAAACATGTTCCTACACCATGTATCTTATACAATGTATGTGTAGAATTGTTGTAGACTTAGCTAATTTAGTGTAGTTGTAGTGGCTGCAGAAAGGAAAGTAACTTATGCCTCTTGCTTACATTAAGGTGAATTCACGTAGCCAGGATCCATCACTTGTATATGTGGCATTTATGAGTACCTTGTAGCTATTGTGTGGCATGGGGATGTCTTGAGTACCCATAGCTATGGAGTGCAACACTAGTTCTTTGTAGATAAAAATCGTGAAGTATTGTACATTGCACCTTCGGTTTTAAGTGTGGGGCCATTTTTTTGACTTGTGCAACAACCTTAGGCATAATTATTGATGAGTTCTCATATTCGTGCTTAATTGTGTTGCAGGATATTATGGCTCGTGATGATTCTAGAAAAGGCAAGGGCATTGGAAAGTTCTCCTCCACTTCTCCTGTGCCCAAAAAGCGAAAGCAAGGAGAAGGATCCTCGCGGCAAGCTAAAGGCAAACAAATTGCCGAGGGATCGCAGAAAACACCGTTGAGCCCGCGGCCTTATTTGGATTTGATCAATGATATGGCGATTGCATGGCATAGGGATTTTGTGCCATATGGTCGGTACATCTCCGATGTGGGAATTAATACCAAAGCCTTAGAAAGACACTTTCTGGAGGTACTTGCCCGTGTACGCGCACTACATATGGACAAGTTCCTAGAATTCCCCGGACATGCAAATTTGAGCATGGTTTAGGAACTATATGAAAATAGGTATGTAGGGCATGGCACCTCACGTATACGGGGAAAGGATGTGCCAATGCATAGGGGTGCATTATGTGAATATTTGGGGGTTGAGAATATTGACCCGAGGAGACGCCAAATATTTGTCAAAAGTCTAAAGTACACATTGATACGTCACACTCTTTGTGGCGGGGATTCTAATGCCAAGTGGACCTGAAAACAAGGAGATATTCATCTTCACATGGTTCGATCTGATTTTAACAAAACTGCCAAAGTGTGGCAGAATTTTGTGCAAGCCAGACTCATGCTCGTGGAGCACAATAACGACTACACTTGAGCAAGAGTGTGTGTCATATTCTTTCTGATGACGAGCAGACCCATTAACGTGGGTGAGATTATGCTCGGAGAGATGGCACACACACTATTTGGGCAGAAAATGAAGAGGTTCTTCTTCGGCAACTTGCTCACTCAATATCTGCTATCCCGAGGAGTTCCGGAGTACCCTGGATATGATGAGGTGGTGGAGGCTTCTATAGTTCTTATGGACATCACATCTTTTTTGGAGACATCGTCTCGCGCAGGCTACAAGAAACAAACGAGATGAGAACTTCAACAGGTATATCTATAATTCTTTGAATCTGTCAATGAGCAGGACTGGTATCTCGGACGAGGAGCGTATGCATTTACGCAATGACTTGTCTTATTTGTCCAAGGAGATGTTTTGGGATTGCACCTATCAGCCCCGTTCACTCGTCTGAGGACGTCAACACGATCAAAGGCTCAGACACAGAGGATGAGGTGGGGGATGATGTTACGAGGCCCCCTGGATTTGGTGCCTCTAGGACCTGATGATGGTGAGCCCGGAGCTACTGATGGAGGGCATCGTAAGGAGGAGGACTCCGACTGATAGGGAGTTTTCTTTCACCCTACTTTGTTTTCCATTTTTATATGTAGGGGGACTATGCATACTATAAGTGTGGGGTAAGAGGAATACTACTTGTAATGTAGTTGTGTATCTTGTGTCAATTTGTTTTTCTTATTAGTCTTAATTTGTTTCTTTTATTAGTTTTACTTAGTCTAGTTTTAGTTTAGTTTGTTTTAGAAAAAAAATAGAAAAATCTCGGACTTTTCCCGACGATGGACCTTTTTGACAGTTCTCTTGAGGGATAAAGTCCGATTAAAAATACCAAAAAGATTTTGTTTTGTTGTTTTTTTAGGATAGCTAGGTAGTATCCCTAGGTTTTTCTCTGGGCACCGATTCTTTTCCAAGGGTGTAGCTCGAACCGTGTACTTTAATTTTTTTAGGAGTAGTTAGGAAGAAACTGAGTGGCTTTTGAGATACTCATTGACGTGTTTCGTGCTGGCACATTAGGTTATGACATACATTTTGTTTTCCCCATGTATTTGGTTTGAATTGTGAAGCCTAAGTAAAGTAAATAGCCTATTTTCTGACGCCTTAGCTCAGTTGTTTGAGTTATATGCCATATAGTGCAATATTGCTTAATTTTTCTAAATTATGTGTGTTTGCTTGACTTGAGAGTTGAACAAAACCAGCCTGATTGAGTCATGTGCAATGTGTGTGTGAGGATTTGTGATTTTCTGTGCTATCCTGTGTAGTCTAGAACTTGCCCCATGTGTTAATCGAAGCAAAATTGTAAGTGTTGCTAATCTAGGAGATGACGTAGGCATTTTCTTGCTTGATCATAGATGTGCTTGTCACATAAAAATAAAATTTTCTGTTGTTAGCCCCTTTGAGCCTATAGACCTTTTCTTTGGAATCCACATTACAAGCCATACCCCTATTTTGTTCTTAATTTGAGATTGTTGAACCTTTACCTCCTAAGGTACTTAGTCGCTAAAAGAAGTAAGGTGAGAGATTGAAGAGTAGTTCTTGAGTGGAACCATGGAAGGTCCCTTTGGTGCACTAAAGTTGAAATCAAAAGTCACGAGCCGATGAACTTTAATGTATGGAGTGTGTGTAGAAAAGAAAAAAAAAAGAGAAAGAAAAAGACGAAAAAAAATTTGTAAGAAAAGAAGAAAAATATGATAGTTAAAGTATGTAGAAAAACACACACCTCCATTTCTTATTAAATTGTGCTAATGGGAGTATATAAGTGCTTAATTAAAACAAGGGCCATGTTGTATATGGTTTGTGGCAAGTGAATTGGTTGAGAAGAATATGTGTTTGAATTGTGAGTATAGTGTATTAAAGTCCTTAGGAGGGTTAGTCACTATTCCTAAATGTATCATACTTGTCCTTTAGCCTACATTACAACCTTAAAGTCCTAATTGATCCTAGATTTGGCTAGCTTAAATTAGTAGATATCTACACTACGGGAAAGCTTATGGTACGACCAGGGGAGGCATATGAATTATTTGTGAGAGTGAGCGAAATTTGTTCAATTGTGTGATGTCCTTAAATTATGTTCAAAAGCATATTTAAATTTTGTGGACTAGGCTATAGTCACTTTTTTGTTTGTTGGTGAGGGCACATGATCTCATGAATGATTGGTAATGTTGTAACTTTCTTGTTGGGTAAGTGTGTGAGTTGAGAGTGCTTAGTGGTTACAAATTGAATCTTGAGATCGGGTAATTGCAAATAGGTTTTTGGAGTGATTGAATTGAAATGTTATACTTGGTCATGCTTAAAAAGGGAAGAATGTGAATTTTTTGTATATTCATGCTTGAGTGCCGGTATCGATCATAGTCAAGAGTAGAGTGTGTGGTTAAAAAGTTGACGTGCTCCTCTATAGTTGAGATTTGTACATAGTTGGGGGGTTTATTTGATAGTCCCATTGCTCGAGGACGAGCAACAGTCTAAGTGTGTGGTGTTGATGTTTAGCTTAAAGTATATATATTTATATGTATATCGCCTCATGTTTTACTTTTGTTTCGTGGATTTAGGATGTAAAATATGTTGATTTATATTAATTTGAGGTGTTTTTATGTTTAGGAATGATCCGGAAGCAATTGGGGGCAAAATGTGCAAAATTAGAGCCAAAACAGACGAAAACCGGGAAATTGGAAATTTTAGCGCCCCACGCTACCTGTGGCGCCAACATCAGTAGGCTAAAAATCACCAGTGCCAGGGACGGCGCCTAGCGCTGGGCTGGGTGTTGAAGGCGTGAAGTCAGTCCAAATTTGCACGGGACACGGTTATTTCGGCTCTAGACCTACCCAACACGTATAAAAGCAAGACTAAACTTATTTGTGAAGGGGGTGATGCCACTTTTGAGGGAGAATACACACAAGAAACATTCGGAAGCAAAGATATCTTTGTTTTCTTCATCTTTTCTTTGTATTTTCAATTATTGAACACTTATGAAATTGTTTGCTATTACCATGAGTGTCTAAAAACCCATTGTTCTGGGGTAGTGATTTAGCCATGAATATTGTTATTTAGCGTTAGCTTAACATTGATTATAATTCACTAATATATGGTTGTTTGTTCAATTGTGTGATTAATTGATTAATTTCCTGTCCAGCGGTTAGGTTTTATTTACTATCTATGCTATACTTGGGAAATTCGTGTTTAGATTAGAGAAGAATAGAAAAGAGCACAATCTTAACTCTTGGGGAGGGGGGTGGGATTTTGGTTAGGATAAGAATATACCTAGTCACCTTGCTTAATTAAATATCGTAATCTTAATGCGTTCTTAATGATTTCATAAGAATATAAGGGTTAATCTATTTTGGATAGGTGAGTAGTACTTCAGGAGAAGGCTATGAGAGCAATTATCGATTAATTAGCAACCCTGAGTGAATTGTATGAAAGGGAGAGTTAATTAGAACATAATAGGATTGGTGAATCGATCACAACCCTGGAATATTTTTCTCTATAGAATACACAAAAATGAACTTGCTACTTGATAATTTAGTTATTACTTAGAATTATAGTTTAGGATAATCACATTCGTGAACTTGATTTTGGTAAATTTAGTGGGTAGTGGATACAAGTCTCTGTGAGTTCAACACTCGACTTATCATTTTATTACTTGTAAACCACGTATACTTGCGTGTGCTTTTGGGAGCAACAACAAGCATGAGAGGTTATTGAAGCATGTTAAGGGAAACTTAATCATGTAGACTATTTGGATTCAGAAATGAAAGTCATTAAGGTTACATAACAATATAGTCAATACTAATTGGAGATATTCAGAAACATGACAAATAACCACAAATCAACAACAAATTGTTATGAACTAAAAAAAATATCAAACCTCATGAACGAACACAATTAACAAAAGACTACAACATGTGTGTGATACTTGAATAAAATAACCAAAAGAGAAAAGTTGGAGGTGCACTGACCTTTTCAAGGGCACCAGACCAAACAAGGATTCCTTCTAATTTCCTAGGACCCAAAGCTTCAAGCTTGAAGCAGTGAAATCACTCAAAAACGAAAAGACAAAACCAAAAATCAGTAAGAAACCCTAAATTTTTTTATGAAATCTTAGTATTACTTCTGTGTTCGTGTTAGGTCTTAGGTGTGTTTGCTGAGAGAATTAAATTCTCCTTTTATAGTGGCATTCAATGACTCTAGGGTTCAACAAGATTCAAAAATAATAGTCGAAGATTACGATGAGTCGATGAGGTAAGCAAGATTGGGGAAAATCAAAAGAGATAGAGTGAAATCCGAGTGAATCGGAGTGAATATGAGAGATGAATGAGACTCTTACTGGAGTGCACGACAGTCGCTACAAGTGAAGAATCCATCGGGTAAAGACCGAAGGTACAAAGGTCATTGCATTGGACCTCTGTTTCAGAATAATCATCATGAGGAGCTCATGCATGCTCTAATTTGGTCACAGCATAAGGAAATCTGAGGACTTGAGTTTTCATCTTTGTGTTTGGGTCAGGAGACTCGATATTTTGAATCTCTACGACTAAACGGGAAAGCAACAGAGAGAATCACGGATAGGGAAGCATAAGGGATAATTCTGGGTCAAGATTTGTGACCTTGCACTAGGTCGAGAGAGTTTAGAGAGGAAAAGGAAAGAGAGGCGGCAGAGTCAATATGAAATGATTTTAAGGTTTGAGAGATTGGGGTTTGTCTCTTGGTTAAACTTAGGAGATTGAAACTGGGTCATTGATCTTTAAGATCAATGGTCCTAGTAATTTGAGTTTAAATGTTTTTGATGGACGAAATTTGAGGGTCGTTAGATTCCTTGGTTTCAATGGCCGAGATTAAGCTCGTTGGGGTTATTAAAAATTAAAAGGAAAATGGATATAAATTCAAAGTCGTTGACCTATGAGATGGACGACACATATCAGTTGTGATTCTTTTGTGAGGGGATGGGAGCGACGATGTGGCACCCGGTGATTGGTTCAAATGTATGGAAAGGATTGCCAAAGCAGTAAAAGAGAGATTGCTTGGACTAGGTTGTCACGAACAAAATTTCCCTCCGTTGGGTGTCATGATGGAAACTAGTCTTAGGGACTAGGTAATCCTAACATTTAACTGAAATAACAACAATATATAACTAACATCTAACAATTTCGGATTTAAAGTCTCTATACAAATTCACAATCCCAAAATCAGTAGTACAAGTCATAAGCTCTACAGAGTTTGCTAAAACCTCTAAATACAACTGTTTTGAAATAAGGATAAACAGTCTAATACAAATTAGAAGGTGACTCTGAAGCTTGCGAATGCAGCAGCGGCTTACTTTGAGTCTCCACATCAAGAATCCGCATAGCTATCTAACGATCAACTGACTTCAAAAATACCCAGATCTGCACAAAAATTATGTAGAAGCGTAGTATGGGTACACTAAAGTGGTACCTAGTAAGTATCAAGACTAACCTCAGTGGAGTAGTGACAAGGAAAATTCAAGACACCTACTTGACTAATAACATGAACAAGTATAAGTTTAGAAACAATAGAGTATGATACTTATATAAAGACTGCGCATAATGACAAAATAATACGGTAACTGGAAGAGGTAAAAAAGGCAGTATATGGTTTAAATGGGGATAGTGCAGGTGGTCCGGATGGATTTACGGGATGTTTTTTTCATTCATGTTGGGATATAATTGGAGACGATATTGTAGATATGGTGAAAGCATTATATAATGGGCATGATCTTCCCAAATATATCACTCATACCAATTTGGTTCTGCTGCCTAAGAAGAAGGATGTGATATCATATTCAGACATGAGGCCAATTAGCCTTAGCAATTTTGTGAACAAGATCTTCTCTAGAGTGGTGCATGACAGACTATCTAGGCTAATACCTAACTTAATTTCTGAGGAACAAGCTGGATTTGTCAAAGGGAGAAGCATAGTGGAAAATGTCCTGCTAACTCAAGAAATCATCACAGATATTAGATTGAGAACTAGAAGAGGTCCCAATGTTGTGATCAAATTGGACATGACCAAAGCCTACGATAGGTTATCATGGCTGTTTCTAACCAAGATGTTGAGGAAAATGGGCTTTGAGGAGAGATTTATAGGGTTGGTATACGAAATTGTTGCAAATAATTGGTATTCAGTATTGCTTAATGGACAGCCCCATGGGTTCTTTAAGTCAACAAGAGGAGTGAAACAAGGTGATCCACTATCCTCTACATTATTCATTCTTGCAGCAGAAANCAAAATGGAGTCCAAAGATTAATCACTTGGCATATGCGGATGACACCATCATCTTCTCATCTTCAGATGCAACCTCATTAGATTTAATCATGAGAGTGTTGGCAGCATATGAGGGTGCATCAGGCCAAGTGATTAACAGGAATAAATCAGCTATCTATATGCATCATTCAACATCTGATGCAGTGGTGAACAAGGTACAAAGAATCACAGGATTGCTAGGCAGGACTTCCCTTTCACTTATCTTGGTTGTCCTATTTTCTATGCTAGGAGTAGAATGAACTATTATCAAGGAATTATCAATAAGGTCTTACACAAACTGCAAGATTGGAAAGGT
>ML362773.1:0-30982 GCA_005239505.1 Nicotiana paniculata | reverse complement strand
TTCTCTATTCCGAAATGATTATATCTTTAAAGCTTTCAAAATAAACTCACGATCTAAAGGTTTTCACTCAAAGGTTTGACCAGTTTTATTTGAGTTTATTGGCTAAGGCCTGACGTGAATAAATTGATGCAGTGCTGAGCTGCTAGTGTTTTATTGGGTTGTGATTCCCGCCATTTGGATTGCATTCTTTCCATTCTCTTTGCGTATTTCTATTATTAATTATATTGAAAAATCTTTAGATAGATATTATGTTTCGGTCATTTATACATTTATGTCTTTTTACTTATTAGACCAGTGGTGTCTTGACTAGTCCTTGTCACTACTTCACCGAGGTTAGTCTTGATACTTACTGGGCACCGCTGTGGTGTGCTCATACTACACTTTTGCACATTTTTGTGTGCAGATCCAGGTTATTGTTGATAGTAGCTGCGCAGATCATTGCTGAGGAGACTCAAGGTAACCTGCTGCTGCGTTCGCAGGCTTCGGAGTCACCTTCTTGTTTTATTTATATTCAACTGTACTTACTTATTCCTAGACAACTGTATTTAGATTTGATAGAAAGATTTCGTAGAGCTTATGACTTGTATTTACCGGGTTTTGGGAAATTGTAAACTCTGTCAAGATGTCTATATCGAGACTGTTATAATTCATTTATTATTGTTGTCGTTCAGTGAAAATGCTAGGCTTACCTAGTCCCTAAGACTAGGTGCCATCACGATACCCAACTGAGGGAAATTTGGATCGTGACAGTAATCAATATAGACTTGGGTTTGATATCCATGAGTCTCAGTCAAGATTACTTAGCATGTCATAAACATTTGAAGTTTCAGTTTCCATAACCAGTTCAATAATACATGTCTCAGTCTAGTCCTATTCAGTATTCCAGTATCATGTAACTCAATATGATTCAGTATTTCAGCATCACATATTGCAGTAAGATTCTCAGTTCATGAATTTAAATCCCTGAATGTTGAACACCTATATTTGGGCCTGAGGCCGTAGTTTATATGCTTTATGTTCATTTGGGCCTGAGGCCGTAGTTTATGCTTTATGCATGTTTGGGCCTGAGGCCGTAGTTGATGCTTTATATATTTTGGCATGGGGACGTAGTTATGTATATGTATACTTGGGCCTGAGGCCGTAGCTTGTGGACATATAAATTGGGTCCGAGACTGTAGTTTATTCAGATAAACGGGTTGTTCATCATTCAAAAGAGGGAGTATTCATATCCTTACTTCCTTTGTTCAGTTCAGTTATCAGCTATCATTTCAGTTATCAGTTATCATTTCAGTTTCAGTTTCAACAGTTATAATTTCAGTTATCAATTATCAATTCTCAGTTATCAGCTTAGTTTCAGTTTCGGCATTTATAATTCTTTCTTTTAGTTACTTTACATACCAGTGCAATTCAAATGTACTGACGTTCCCTTTTTCCAAGGCATGTATCTCACGATACAGGTAATGATTTAAAGGTTGATGATTCAGAGCACCAGGATTCTCGCACCACCTTTTGGTGATTCCCAGTTCTTTTGGGGCATTATCAGTACCTTACAGTCTTCAGTATTTTCAGACAGTCAGTATTTTTAGTACTTCACTAGAGACTTGATAGACTAGGGTAACAGTTAGACAAAGTCACAAGATTTTCATGTTAAGTAATGTTGGCTACAAATATACTTCAGACTTATGTTAGTGTTCTCACACATTAATTTATATCATTCAGACTTTCAGTGTATCAACATGTGTTAGTTTATCTTTCGCTTTCAGTATGTTATGATATCACATGTTGATTTAGCCAGCTAGTTGGTTTGCTCGGTCACAGTAGTCAGGCACCGGGTGTCGTGTTAATGGGTGTACTTTGTCCATATAAAAGCGTTTTAAGACCCTTTCTGTATAGGCAGATTGATGGATAAAGATACCGTCTGCTAAATGTTCAATTTGCAGACCAAGAAAAAGTTTTGTCTTTCCAAGATCTTTCATCTCAATTTTTTTTTAAGATATTCAATTGCCTTTTAGAGCTCTTTTGGAGTTCCAACAAGATTTATTTCATAAACATAAACATCAAGTATAATAAATTCTGATGCCATTTTCTTTACAAAAATACATGGACAAATAACATCATTTATGTACCCTCTTTCAGCAAATATTCACTAAGGTGATTATACCACATACGCCCAGATAGCTTTAAATCGCACAAAGATCTTTGTAATCTGATTGAATACATACCCGAAATTTTCAATTTGCTTCAGGCATTTTAAATCCTTCAGGGATTTTCATATAAATTTCATTATCAAGTGAACTATATAGATAAATTGTAACTATATCCATTAGATGTATTTCAAGCTTTCATGTAGTGCTAAACTGATGAGATATAGAAATGTTATGGCATCCATAACAGGTGAATATGTTTCATCAAAATTGACTCCAGGTTATTGTGAGAATCTGTCACGACCCGAAATTTCCACCGTCGGGATCGTGATGGCACCTAACATCACACTTGCCAGGCAAGCCAACGTTAGAGATTATTTAGCCATTTATATCATTTTTTAGTGATTAGCAGTGAACAGACAAAATAAAGTGGCATAACTGTAAATATATATCGATATCAAAGTCATTTACATGTTACTTCTACCCAGAAACCTGGTGTCACAATTCACGAACTCTCTATGATTTATCTACAATCAATTGTCTGAAAGAAATTACAACTATTTTAGAAAGTAAAGCAAACAGTAAAGAAGATATGTAAAAGGGGACGTCAGGGCCTGCGGACACCAGCAAGACTGCCTTGGGTCTCCGAGCTGTGAACCTGAGCTAATCTCTCGATCAGCCACAACCTGCTCCAAAATCTTCACAGGAAGTGCAGAGTGCAGTATCAGTACAACCGACCCCATGTACTGGTAAGTGCCGAGCCTAATCTCGTTGAAGGTGTGACGAGGCTACGGCGGGACACTCACAATATATGCTATAGACGATAGATAATAAAGCAGAAAAGGAGAACAGTATAATTTTGTTACGACCCAAAACAAATCGATGGGCCGTGATGGGAACCCGGTGCTTTACTCAACCGAGTACCAACATAACGTATCATACTATCATAGATAACTGAGCCGGAAGGTTTCCGTGAGATAAGTAGAATACAACGTGAAATACAAATTTATACATAAAAAATACGGGCCTATAAAACCAAATATCTACTTGTATATCGAACATAGGCCGACAAGGCCATACAATCTTTTACGTACATGACATCTGTCTACAAGCCTATAAGAATACATAATTTTCATAAAGGTCGAGGCAGAGTCCCTCCATAAAGTAATACACGTCCAAATCATACTAACCAAACGAGCAAATCCGAAGCTAATGGAGCGTACCAACGTCTTCCGCTGAGCTGATAGCCTACTTGAAGGGCTCTCGATCTTTTTATCGGGACCTGCGGGTATGAAACGCCGCGTCCCCAGGCAAAAGGGACGTCAGTACGAATAATGTACCGAGTATGTAAGGCACATAAATAAATATATAACAAACATGGAAGAAATATAGAGTAAATGACTCAACCTATAAATATCGATAGCTTTGTCAACTATGAAATATTTATAATGTCATGCATATGCGTATAAATATCATATAATGAATAGGTACATGTTTCATAACATCATCAGGCCTCTGAGGGCATCCCATCATGTCATCAGCCACTATGAGTAAATCATCAATGGATAGTGATCCGTATATAACGCCATAACCTTTTCCCGTATCCTATATACATATATACGCGTATATAACGCTGTCTAAATCATGGATAAATACACATATAAATAAATACAATACATGAGAAGTACGTTAATAAAATCTTTTGAAACGTCATAAGACCATTATACTACTGTGTGCAATCGTTGACGGGTAAAATATAAGTAATTGGGAAAAGCAACGGCTGAAATATACAGCATGCATTTGACCCCAGAAATGTCCCAACTTGGTAAATAAACAATCTAGTCAGTATTACACTATCAACCACTTTATCATTCAACTTTCGAGAACCTAAGGAGTCCGCATACTAGCTTCCAGTTGCAAACAAATTATTTATTAGCAAGCGTCAGTTAACGATATTCAAATTTTCTTTGTTACTTACTGCAACATGTAAGAGCTATGTGAGTTACACTATCTATATGAGATCATAAATCCTAAATTAATGTACTAAGGCAATAGTTCTAAAATTAGAAAAGGTAAGATCTGAATGAGAACTAGATGCCTATGCCTAAGAGGTACTTAATGTGATTTAGATATTCTATAGTGTGAATGTTTGCACATTTGTGCGGAGAAAATCCAATCTTTTGTTGCTCATTCCACAAAAATGAATCTTCAGTAATATAGAATTCCTTCAACTTCTTGTTAAGGTCCCTTCTTGCTGCACAGACTATAAAAAAACTCCTAGTATTTCTATGAATAGAGTCATTTATGAAAACTGTACGTTTGATCATTTTTTCTGTATAATTTGAATCATTCCAAAAAGAAAGAAGGGGTAGACTTAACATACCTGGAATAGGAACAAATCCGTATATTATTCTTGGAAAAAATTATACCGTACTCCTTTAAAACCGTAAAATTTTACGTTGCTACATTTTTAACAAATCTCGTTGGAATTGTTTGCAAGAGTCTCGTTAGAAGCTTTTTTTTTTTTTTTTGTACATGGAGCTTAGCATTTGTTCTTGAGTGTTATGAATTAGGAAGAAGGAATTATAATTCAACTTTTTTTTCTCTGACCAAATGAGCTAAGATTAAAAAGAGACTAAGCTTTAAAGAGACTAAAACTTTCTTATAAATTTTAAGTGTATTATATTACACTTACACGTTCTCACTTCTTAGATAGCCACTAAGCTTGTATGACTACTTAGTAATATATCTTAATTGTGGTCTATTGCCACGTGGGGTGGGGATTATTAATTTTCTATCCACTTATTAGGTAATTAGGTAATGTCCCGCTACCCGATAATTAACTAATTACCCGCAAAAATTAAGAATTATCTCAATTTACTTAAATTTCTACTTATTTTTAATACACTTTATACATTATTCTATCATGGTCATATGGTACCATGTATCGTACTAGTCCATAAATATCGGGTATTATCGCTCGACCCGTATTTTATCTCAAATCAGCAACCTTCAACGAAACTCATTTTCTTTAATTCGTGTACTCTTTATCCGTCATGACACTTACTTATCGCTTGTTATAAATAGCATAAATATGTTAACCTCAAGGTACTCTCATCCCCGGGTCAACGTCAATTAACTGAAGACAAAACTTTAACGTACGAAAACGCGAGATGTAACATCCTTCCCCCTTAGAAACATTCGTCATCGAACTTATTACTCCCCGCGAAATATATAACTTTGGCAGAGTCACCTTTGTAACAACACTACTACCAAAAACTTCTTGTAGAAACTTAATAATTCAACGCCACATAAGACCACAATCATCCATAACGACAATGGCCTCACACGACCAATGGCAATAACTAACACAAGAATCCATATACGTAACTTAAGGTTATGATGTCTCAGTTGGACCCTTCTCTGGAGGAGGAAATAAGTAGGGATATCTAGACTTTATGTCTTCCTCGGCCTCCCAAGTCATTTTTTCCACATTGTTGTTTCTCCAAAGTACTTTCACCGTAGCTATGTCTTTAGTTCTCAATTTCCAAACTTGTCTGTCTAGTATAGCAATGGGAGATTCTTCATATCATAACTTAACTGCTCTGTGACCTGAACGTCGTCAACTGACACGATTCTAGAAGGATCTCCGATACATTTACGGAGCATAGACACATGAAAGACTGGATGTATAGGCTCCAAGTCCGAAGGCAAGTCTAACTCATATGCTACCTAGCCCACCTTGCGTATGATCCTATATGGTCCAATGTACCGAGGGCTAAGTTTTCCCTTTTTTCCGAACCTCATAATTCCCTTCATCGATGATACCTTTAGGAATACCCAACCATCAACCTGAAATTCCAAGTCCCGCCGTCGATTATCCGCATAAGACTTTTGACGGCTTTGAGCTGCTAACAGCCTTTCCTCTATAAGCTTAATTTTCTCGATTGCCTATTGTACCAATTCTAGTCCTACTAACGTAGTTTCCCCAACATCGAACTACCCTATAGGCGACCTACACTTCTGTACGTAAGGAGCTTCATATGGAGCCATCTTGAATGATAGTTATTATTATATGCGATCTCAATAAGCGGCAGATGATCATCACAGCTACCCTTGAAGTCTATCACACAATCCCTTAACATATCTTCAAGTGTCTGAATAGTACGCTTAGCATGTCCGTCTATCTTGGGATGAAATATTGTACTAAGACTTACCTGAGTCCCCAATCCTTTGTGGAAGGACCTCCAGAAGTTAGCTGTAAATTGAGCTCATCTATCCGAGATAATAGATATCGGGACATCATGCAGTCGTACTATCTCCTTAATATAAAGCCTGCATAATCCTATGAGGAATATGTAGTCCGAACGGCAGAAAATGGGTTGACTTTGTAAGCCTATAAACAATTACCCATATCAAATCGAACTTATGCTAGGTACGAGGTAAGCCTATGATGAAATCCATATTGATTACTTCCCACTTCCAAGTCGGAATCTTTATAGCCTGCAATAACCCACCAGGTTTTTGGTGCTCAATCTTGACCTGCTGACAGTTAGGGTACTGAGCAAAAAACTTTACTATGTCCTTTTTCATTTCATCCCACTAATATATATCCCTGATATCATGATACATCTTGGTTGCTCCTGGATGAATAGAATAACAAGAATAATGAGTTTCTCCCATAACCTGCCGACGTAGCCCTGCAACATTAGGGACACATAACCGTCCGTGATATTTGAGGACCCCATCTTCTGTAATCTCAAACGGTATCTTCTCTTTCTAAGGGGTGGTATTCTTATAATGAACTAACACAGGATCCTCGTACTAGCGTTCCTTCACTTCAATTACTAAAGAGGATGTTGTCGTATCCTGAATAATAATTCCAATATCATCTGAGTCCAGTAACTGAACTCTAAGACCAGCTAGCAGATGAATATCATGGGCTATTTTCCTCTTTTCCAGCTGTAAATATGATAGGCTACCCATAGATCTACGGTTGTGGGCGTCGGCTACTACGTTCGCCTTCCCCGGATGGTATAAAATATTAACGTCATAGTCTTTAAGTAGCTCCAACCATCTCCTCATAAATTTAATTCCTTTTGCTTGAAGATATACTAGAGGCTCTTATGATCCGCATATGTATCAACCAGAATTCACATTTAGAGAATTTCACATACAATTTCTCCTTTTGTAGAATCCTAAGCACCTTACGCAAATGATCTGCATGCTCCGTCTCTGAACGAGAATACACCAATATATCATTGATAAAAACAATTATGAACAGATCTAAAAAGGGCCTGAACACACGGTCCATCAAATCCATGAATACTACTGGGTATTGGTCAAGCCATACGACATAACATGAAATTCAAAGTTATCATATCTGGTCCAAAATGCTATCTTCGGGATATCTTTCTCCTTAACCCTTACCTGATGGTATCCGGACCTCAAGTCTATCTTTGAAAAACACTTGGAACCTTTAATTGATCAAATAAATCATCAACCCTCGGGAGCGGGTACTTATTATTTATCGTCACCTTATTCAACTGTCTATAATCAATACACATCCGTAATGAACCATCTTTCATCCTTACAAATAAAACGAGCGCTCCCCACGGTGACGCACTAGGTAGTTGTGCTTACATAATGTTCTGGAATCATGGCATATCTGTAACATTTGGATAAGTTCAATTTCATTCATTTCTTATTTTTATCGCATTCTTCCTTTATTATTCCATATTACCCCCATTTAGGGGAGTACTAAGACTTGAAGCTGTGAAGACTTGCCTATAGATGTTTTTCCTCTTTATCTTTGGCGTCCTTTCACATCATCAATGACCCCTACTCACCTTGCGATAATCCTTCTGTACCAAGGATAAAAAAATTCCCTACTCGCGAGGGTGACACTTAATGTAACTGGTATCTACAGTCCCTTAAGCTTAACTTTGCTTACATTACTTACTTTAGGGAAGCATCTTCCTAAATGACCATTCTCAGAATTTCTCCTGAATCTTCTTATGTTGTCCATTCTACTACCGCTGGAACGAAATCTGAAATTCTCATGATGCCGACTATTATCAAATCACTCAGTCCCTAATTCATGTTTAGTTTATCTTGTTCACCAATCCATATTGGTTTCTATTATTCTAGGGTTTAAATTTTCCTTCAGGTAGTCGTGTTGGAGTTACGAACTTATTTTTTTGAAATGAGGATATGACTTTATGGCCTATTATACTTTTTTGTTGTCTCAAGGCCTACCACCTCTTGTATTTTCCTTTACTTGACAATAGATTCTGTAGTACTGTCATCTTTTTTATCTACCGTTGTCATCCACGTATCACATCTTACTCATAATGCATCATTAACTCTCTTCTTTCTTCCTGCTTACACTTATATCTATTACTTTATTCTAAAAACTTGAACAAGACACTCTTTTGTTTTTATCTCCCCTTGCTCCACCTACTGGCTCTTCAGCTTGCCTAACATTCTTTCTCTACGGGGGATGGGAGCCATACCAAGGTAATATTATCCCTTCGAAAATGTCAACCAATGCAAACCATCCATTCATCATTTTGGGTTACTCTAACCCTAGCCAGATCCTACTATCATGTCTTTCTCTTAAACCATATCTGTTAGCTCCCATAGGGCATGACTAAGATAGGCGTGGGAGATTGTACGTACATCTATTACTGTTGAAGGTAATTCAAAATGCTTATATCTCCCTTTCTCAATGGTAAATAAGGATAATCTTTATTAACTGGGTACCTCGTACCCTTCTTCACCTTGCTTCTTTTACTTGTTGCAACTCGTCTCTAACTTTCAATTCCGTTATTCTTTTTCTTTACCATAAGACTGGATAAGTATTCTTTCCTAAAATCTCCTTATCAAGAATCATACACCTTTTAGTATATGCATGATCTTCTGTAGACTTCTCATTTACTCATCATAAGCAAGATGCAAAAATCGAGTTCCTCTAACTCAGCACTTTCACAGCTATATCTCTTATCGGTCGTCTTTCTGAATGTAGGCATCATCTTATTACGAATAGAAGTTCGGAATTTGAATTCTTATAAGTGAGCTATACCACATGATCTATAGTAAGAAGAAAGAGTGACAGTCCTAAATGCCCTATACCCTCCTGCTTATAAATGTGGTGCACGACACATCCATAAACAAGACTCTACCAGACACGACTTGTAGAAAACCCTAGGACAAAACTGATCTGATACCACTTTTGTCACGACCCAAACCGATGGGCCGTGACGGGGACCCGATACTTTACTCAATCGAGTACCAACATAACGTATCATACTATCGTAGATAACTGATCCGGAAGGCTGTCGTGAGATAAGTAGAATACAACATGAAATAATAATTTATACATAAAAAATACGGGCCAATAAAACCAAATATCCACTCGTATATCGAACATAGGCTGACAAGGCCATACAATCTTTTACGTACATGACATCTGTCTACAAGACTCTAAGAATACATAATTTTCATAAAGGTCGGGATAGAGTCCCGCCATAAAGCAATACACGTCTAAATCATACTAACCAAACGAGCAAATCCAAAGATAATGGAGCGCACCAACATCTTCCGCTGAGCTGATAGCCTACTTGAAGGGCTCTCGATCTGCTTATCGGGACCTGCGGGCATGAAACGCAGTGTCCCCAGGCAAAAGGGACGTCAATATGAATAATGTACCGAGTATGTAAGGCACATAAATAAATACATAACAGACATGGAAGAAATATAGAGTAAATGACTCAACCTGTAAATATGGATAGCTTTGTAAATTATGAAATATTTAGAATGTCATGCATATGCGTATAAATATCATGTAATGCATAGGTACATGTTTCAAAACATCATCAGGCCTCTAAGGAAATCCCATCATATCATATCAGCCAGTGTGGGCAAATCATCAACGTATACCAGCTGATTAGGTAGTGATGCGTATATAACGCCATAACCTTAATGTGATTTAGATATTCTATAGTGTGAATGTTCGCACGTTTTTGTGGAGAAAATCCAATCTTTTGTTGCTCATTCCACAACAATGAATCTTCAGTAATATAGAATTCCTTCAACTTCTTCTTAAGTTCCCTTCTTGCTGCACAGACTACAAAAAGACCTCAAGTATTTCTATGAACAGAGTCATTTATGAAAACTGTACGTTTGCTCGTTTCTTCTATATAATTTGGATCATGTCAAAAAGAAAGAAGGGGTAGCCTTAACATACCTGGAAAAGATTGTACCGTACTCCTTTAAAACCGCAAAATTTTATGTTGCTACGATTTTATCAATCGGAAAAGGGCTAATTATACCCCCTCTACTTTCAAATATTGTTTACTTGTACCCTTCGTTATACTATTGGGCTATCCATACCCTTACCGTCATACTTTGAAGCAAAATTGCCCCTAATTTGGACGGAGTGTCACGTGGCAGCTCCTGAATAAAACTTCCCACTTTTATTTCATACCCGATCCGCTACCCAATTAAACCCTTAACCCGACCCAACTAAAACCCAACCCACCCTAAAATCTACCAACAAACACACGAATTACACCACAAAAATTAGATTGATGTGTAATTTTTGTGGTGTAATTCGTGTGTTTGTTGGTAGATTTTAGGGTGGGTTGGATTTTAGTTGGGTCGGGTTAGGGGTTTAATTGGGTAGCGGATCGGGTATGAAATAAAAGTGAGAAGTTTTATTCATGAGCTGCCACGTGGCACTCCGTCCAAATTAGGGGCAATTTTGCTTCAAAGTATGACGGTAGGGGTATGGATAACCCAATAGTATAACAAAGGGTACAAGTAAACAATATTTGAAAGTAGAGAGGTATAATTGGCCTTTTTCCGTTTATCAATTCTCGTTGGAATTGTTTGTAAGAGTCTCCTTGGAAGAATTTTTTTTTTTTTTTTTTTTTTTTTTTTTTTTTTTTTATGTGGAGCTTAGCATCTGTTCTTGAGTGTAATGAATTAGGAAAAAGGAATTATAATTCAACTTTTGTTCTCTGACTAAATGAGCTAAGATTAAAAAGAGACCAAGCTTTAAAGAGACCAAAACTTTCTTATAAATTTTAAGTGTATTATATTACACTTACACGTTCTCACTTCTTAGATAGCCACTAAACTTGTATGACTACTTAGTCACATATCTTAATTGTGGTCTACTGCTACGTGGGGAGTGGGGCGGGGATTATTTGTTTTTTATCCACTTATTAGGTAAATAGGTAATGTCTCGCTATCTGATAATTAACCAATTACCCGCAAAAATTAAGAATTATTTCAATTTACTTAAAATTCTACTTATTTTTAATACACTTTATACATTATTCTATCATGGTCATATGGTACCATGTATCGTACTAGTCCATAAATCTCGGGTCTTATCGCTCGACCCGTATTTTATCCCAAATCGGCAACCTTCAACGAAACTCGTTTTCTTTAATTCATGTACTCTTTATCCGTAATGACACTTACTTATCGCTTTTTATAAATATCATAAATATGTTAATCTCAAGATACTCTCATCCCCGAGTCAACATCGATTAACTGAAGACGAAACTTTAACGTACAAAAACGTGAGATGTAACAAATTTAAAAGTCGTAAATTGCAGGAATAAATATATAACTTCAGTGTCTTATCAATATCCAGCTATAACCAATTCTTAGGCGAAGTGTAAAACCTCTGAATAACTTATTCAGTCAGAGAAGAATACATAAACACATATATTGATGTGGTGTGCATCCCGATCTACATCCNACCCTTATTCCTCCTGTTGCGGCGTGCAACCCGATCCCACCGAATAATCATATTCACCCTTATTTCTCCTCATCAATCCTCCCTTATTCCTCATGTTGCAGTGTGCAACCCGATCCCACCATATAATAATAAATTACACGTAGTGTACAGAAATTTCATAAAAATTCACACAAGGCCCTTACCAACGCTTAAAATTTAGAACAAGACAACCGAAAATAGCATAATCGATAAAGCTCTATAAAATTAATACTACTCAGCGAGACCAAACCCGAATATCACAGAAAATGCCAATAAGAACAGCTTAATCCAATAAAGGGGGAGAAAATATCCTAGGGGGTAAGAAATATCTTCAAAAAAGGAGCACATTATCTAACAGGTAACAATTAATCATGGAATTACATGAAGGAGAATGGAAAAAACAAGTAAAACGGGTAAATTGGCGGCGCATAGGTACTCGTCACCTCACGTATATGCCGCTCACATGTTTAATCACATAACAAATAAGGAAAGGGTTCCTAAACCCTCAAGTCAAGGTTCGAAACAACACTTACCTCGATCCACAGGACACTCACTGCTCAAGTACCGCTTTTCCTCTAGATTTCACCTCCAACCCACTTGTATCTAGCCATAATTCCCTTAATAACATTAAATATTTCTAAAGAAATCAGTTTCAATAGCATAATCAATAAAGTTCTATAAAATTAATACTACTCAGCGAGAGCAAACCCGGATATCACAGAAAATGCCAATAAGAACAGCTTAATCCAATAAAGGGGGAACAAATATCCTACGGGGTAAGAAATACCTTCAAAAAGGGAGCACATTATCTAACATGTAACAATTAGGCATGGAATTACAATTAAACATGTAACAGGTAAAGCAAGAAGGAAAATAATATAAGGAGAATGGAAAATAACAAGTAAAACGGGTAAATTGGCGGCGCATAGATACTCGTCACCTCACGTATATGCCGCTCACATGTTTTATCACATAACAAATAAGGCAAGGGTTCCTAAACCCTCAAGTCAAGGTTCGAAACAACACTTACCTCGATCCACAGGACATTCACTGCTCAAGTATCGCTTTTCCTCTAGATTTCACCTCCAACCCACTTGTATCTAGCCATAAGTCCCTTAATAACATTAAATATTTCTAAAGAAATCAGTTTCAATACATAAATTTATATTTTCCAACATTTCCCCCAAAAAGTCAAAAATCGACCCCGGGCCTGCTTGGTCAAAACTCGAGGTTCAGACCAAAATTTATTTACCCATTCACCCCCAAACTCGAATATGTAATAAGTTCCGGAATCCAACCCCAAATCGAGGTCTAAATTTCCAAAATATCATACGGACTTGCCCGTGCGATCAATCCGCCAAAATATCACCTAAAACTACGGATTTAGCATCAAAATCAATGAACTTCTCAAGAACACCTTAAAATTACTATTTTCTCAACCGAAGGTCCGAATCACGTCAAATCAATTCTGTTTCTCACCAAATTTCACAGAAAAAGTTTAAATATCATAACGGACCTCTATCGGGCTCTGTAACCAAAATACGGACCGGATACCATCAAAATCAAGCATTAAGCAAATCCTTTAAAATCATTAATTTTCTGTAATTTAATTTTAGTCAAAATTTCATTTCCCGGGCTAGGGATCTCGGAATTCGATTCCGAACATACGCCCAGATCCCATATTTTACTATCGACCCATTAGGACCGTCGAAACATGGGTGTCCATTTACTCAAAACATTGACCGAAATCAACTAAAAATCACTTTTAAATGCCAAAATTATTATTTCTTTAGTTTTCCACATAATGGCTTTTCGAAATTACGCTCGGACTGCGCATGCAAATCGAGGTGGGTAAAATAAGATTTTTAAGGCTAACTAGTGCAGAATAGAGTCCTACAACACAATATGACCCTTTGGGCCATCACAATCTCCACCTTTAAAACAAGCGTTCGTCCTCGAACGAACATAAAAAAGTACCTGAACTGGCGAACAAGAGGGGGTATCTACTCCGCATGTCTGACTCGGACTACCAAGTAATTGCCTCAATAGGCTGACCTCTCCACTGCACTTGTACTGAAGGATAACTCTTCAACCTCAGCTGACGAACCTGCCGGTCTAGAATGGCTACTGGCTCCTCCTCATAAGTCAGATCCTTGTCCAACTGGACAGAGCTGAAATCTAATACGTGGGACGGGTCACCATGACACTTCCGGAGCATGGACACATAGAATACTGGATGAACTGATGATAACCCTGCAGGCAATGCAAGTCTATAAGCCACATCCCCCACTCTCTCAAGGATCTTAAATGGCCCGATATACCTAGGGCTCAAGTTGCCCTTCTTTCCAAATCTCATGACACCTTTCATGGGCGATACCCGAAGTAATACTCTCTCCCCGACCATGAATACCACATCACGAACTCTATGGTCGGCATAACTCTTTTTCCTGGACTGAGCTGTACGAAGTCGATCCTGGATAATCTTGACCTTGTCCAAGGCCTCTTGTACTAAATATGTACTCAACAACCAAGCCTCCCCCGGCTCAAACCACCCAACTGGCGACCTGCACCGTTTACCGTATAATGCCTTATAGGGAGCCATCTGAATGCTCGACTGATAGTTGTTGTTGTAGGAGAAATCTGCAACAGGCAAGAACTGATCCCATGATCCTCCGAAATCTATAACACAAGCACGGAGCATATGCTACAAGATCTGAATAATACACTCAGACTGCTCGTCCGTCTGAGGATGAAATGTTGTGCTCAAATCAACTCGTGTACCCAACTCACATTGTACTTCCCTCCAAAAGTGCGAGGTAAACTGTGCACCTTGATTAGAAATGATAGACACGGGCACACCGTGAAGATTAAAGATCTCCCGAATATAAATCTCTGCCAACCGCTCCGAAGAATAGGTAACTTCCACATGAATGAAGTGTGCTGACTTAGTCAGCCTATCCACAATGACCCAAAGGGCGTCGAAATTCCTCTGAGTCCGTGGGAATCGACCAACAAAGCCCATAGTGATACGCTCCCACTTCCACTCAGGAGTCTCTATCTTCTAAAGCAAACCACCGGGTCTCTGTTGCTCATACTTTACCTGCTGACAATTCAGGCACCGAGCTACATAAGCAACTATATCCTTCTTCATCCTCCTCCATCAAGAATGTTGTCGCAAATCCTAATACATCTTGGCGGTGCCCGGGTGAATAGAATACCGAGAACTGTGAGCCTCTTCAAGGATCACTCACGAAGCCCATCAATACTAGGCACACGCACGCGACCCTGCATCCTCAAAACTCTGCCATCTCCAACAGTAACCTGCTTGGCACCACCGTGTCGCACTGTGTCCCTAAGGACCAAAAAATGAGGGTCCTCATACTGCTAAACTCTCTACGATGCTCAAACAAGGAAAACCGAGCAACTGTGCAAGCTAGAACACGGCTGGGCTCTAAAATATCCAACCTCAAGTAACCAGCTTCTCCCCTGCTTTGATTGTTACATGCCTACTTGTATTTCCATGTCTAATTGCTACATGTTAATATTGTTTCTCCTTGTTCAAGATAATTGTTGTTCCGTAGTTTCCTTGTTCCCTATTATTTTCTTAAACTGTTCTTATTTTGGTTTTAATGATATTCTTGATTGGTCTCGGTGAGTAATATTACCTGTGCAGAGTTTTATTGAGTATAAGGTTTTCAATTGTCTTGTTCTGAAGATTAAATATTGAGAAGGGTCTTGTGTTAATGTGTATAACTTCTATATTTCCTGTGAAATTGATATAAATATGGTTGGATCGGTTTACACGCCGCAACAGGTGGAATAAGGGTTATATGTTGAGGAGGAATAAGGCTGAATTGATATTATACGGTGGGATCGGGTTGCACGCTGCAACAGGTGTAATAAGGGTGGAATGTGGAAATATAAGGGTGAATCGTGATTGTGTTTATTATGATAAGGTGGGATCGGGTTGCACGCCGCAACATTTTATCTATATTTTATTATTTATGATATTAAGAAGAAATACGGGTGAATTGTGATATGTACGGTGAGATCAGGTTGCACGCCGCAACAGTTTATGTGTTTATGCTCTTTCTTTGACTGTGTAGGTTGTGTGGTAGTTTTGCATCTCACTTAAGGATTGGTTATAACTGAATACTGATGAGACACATTCGGTTCTGTATTTATTCCTTGCGAGTCACTGCTTTTACATTATTTTGCTTTCTTTTCTGTTTTATTATTCACTATATACAGTTTATATTGTGAGTGTTCCGCCATAGCCTAGTCACACCTTCATCGAGGTTAGGCTCGGTATTTACCAGTACATGGATCAGTTGTATTGATACTGCACTCCGCACTTCCTTTGCAGATTTTGGAGTAGGTAGTGGCTGATCGAGAGGTTGGCTACAGATTATACAGCTAGGAGACCCGAGGTAGTCCTGCTGGCGTCCGCAGGCCCTGGCGTCCCCTTCTACACTTCTATACTTACTGTTTTACTTTATTTCCCAAATAGTTGAAATTTCTTTCAGACAAACATTTCTAGAAAATCATAGTGTGTTCGTGAATTGTGACTCCGGATTCTAGATAGAAGTAGCATGTAAATGAAACTGATATCTATACAGCCTCACGTTTATTTCATTTTATTTTGCTTATTTACTGATAATCACTAAAAATGGAAAGAATTGTCTAAATAACTTCTAATGTTGGCTTTCCTGGCAAGTGTGATGTTAGGCGCCACCACGGTCCCGACGGTGGAAATTTTGGATCGTGACAAGTTGGTATCAGAGCACTAGGTTGCCTAGGTCTTACAATTCACGGATAAGCTTGGTAGAGTCTGGGGGACCGGTACGGAGATGTCTGTACTTATCTCCCAGAGGCTATAAAGTTAGGAAGAAATTTCACTTTTACTCAACTCTGTCGTGCGATTTTGTTTTTCTCAAAACTGATTGAACTCTCCTATTCTTATTCTCTTGCAGACGGAGAGCACAAACCACTTCTTCAGTTGAGCAACGACTAGAGCCTCCAGCAGCAGCTCCTACGAGGGGCAGAGGTCGAGGACGAGGCCGTGCTAGAGGCCGAGGCAGGGGCAGGGCTGATACTAGAGCCCGAGCAGCAGCCCCAGATGTGGAGCCTCGGGTAGAGTTCGATGAGCAGGTTCCAGCTCAGACTATTCCTGCCGGACCAGCTCAGGTCCCGACATATATATATATATATATATATATATATATATATATATATATATATAGAGGGGTATATTGCCACCCTGGTGCTTCAGGATGCTTTGGTCCGATTGGTGGGCCTTATGGAGAGTGTGGCCTAGACTGGCGCATTCCCCATGGCACCAGCCGTATCTCAGGTTGGAGGAGGAGCCCGGACTCCTGCTACTCACACTCCGGAGCATATGGCTCCTCAATTTCAGACCCCAGCAGCTCATGCAGTCGAAGTAGTTCAGTCGGTTACTGCTGAACAACCCGGTGACGGGTCAGCTATGTCTTTTGAGGCCTTATGGAGATTGGATAGGTTTACCAAGATCTTTCCAGTCCATTTCAGTGGTGCTACTTTAGAGGATCCCCAGGAGTATCTTGATAGTTGTCATGAGTTTCTTCAGAACATGGGTATTTTGGATACCAATGGGGTCGACTTTGCTGCTTTTCAGATAACTGGTTCTGCCAAGAAATGGTGGAGGGATTACTTGTTTCCCAAACCAAGTGGGTCACCTGCTCTTACTTGGGACCAGTTCTCACATCTCTTCTTAGAGAAGTTTCTGCCTATCACCTTGAGAGAGGAGTGCCGTCGTCAGTTCGAGCGTCTCCAGCAGGGCAGCATGACTGTTACTCAGTATGAGACCCATTTTGTGGATCTGGCCTATCATGCTATTCTTATGCTTCCCACTGAGAGAGAGAGAGGGTGAGGAGTTTTATTGAGGGACTTGCTCAGCCTATTAGATTGCAGATGGCTAAGGAAACTAGGAGCGAGATTTCTTTTCATGATGCGGCCAATGTCGCCAAACGAGTCGAGATGGTTCTTGGACAGGGAGGTCAGGGGTCAGATAATAGACCTCGTCATTCCGGTGGATTCAGCGGGCCCTCATTTGGAGGCATGGGTACTTTTGGTAGAGGCCATCCTCCCAAGTCATTCTATTCAACGCTTCAGGCATCCCACAGTGCTTTAGGGAGTCGTGGTTCTTATGTACCCCCTTCTGGGCAGCCAGCCTATAGTGCACCACCAGCTCCTATCAGTGCACCTCCTATTCAGAGTTATTACCGTGGTCAGCCGATCCGTTCGGGTCAATCTCAGTTTCCACAGTCACTGTATCAGGATGGATGTTTCGAGTGTGGTGGTTATGGGCATATTAAGAGGACCTATTCGAGATTATTGGGTGTTCAGCTACAGCATCAGAGTTCTCCTGCCATGGTTCCGGCACCAGTTGCTGCACCGCCTGCTCAGACAGACAGAGGCAGGGGTCAGACAGTTAGAGGTAGGGGACAGATTGTTAGAGGTGAAGGTCAGGTCGTTAGAGGTGGAGGCCCGTCAGCTAGAGGTCGTCCTAGGGATATGGTTCAAAGTGGTGGGTCCAAGCCCCAATGTTATGTTTTTCCAGCCAAACCTGAGACTGAGTCATCTGATGTTGTTATTGCAGGTACTATTTCAGTTTGCAGTAGAGATGTTTTAGTTTTATTTGATCTGGGGTCTACTTACTCCTATGTGTCATCTTATTTTGCTTCATATTTGGTTGTCCCTCGTGATTCTTTGAGTGCCCTGTATATGTGTCCATACCTATGGGGGATGTTATTATCGTAGATCATGTCTATCATTCATGTGTGGTCACTATTGGGAGTCTTGAGACCAGAGTAGACCTTTTACTCCTTGATATTGTGGATTTCGATGTTATATTGGATATGGATTGGTTGTCACCTTATCACGTTATTTTGTACTGTCATGCCAAGCAGTGACCTTAGCCTTGCCGGGGTTGCCTTGATTAGAGTGGAGAGGGACTCATGGCCATTCTACCAGTAGGGTTATCTCTTATATGAAGGCTCGGCATATGGTCGATAAGGGGTGTTTGGCTTATTTGGCTTATGTTCGTGATTCTAGTGCGGAGGTTCCTTCTATGGATTCTGTGCCTATTGTTCGTGAGTTTCCAGAGGTATTTCCTGCTGAACTGTTGGGGATGCCACCCGATAGGGATATTGATTTTTGTATTGATTTGGCTCTGGGCACTCAGCCCATTTCTATTCCGCCATCAGATGGCCCCGCTAGAGTTGAAAGAATTAAAGGAACAATTGCAGGATTTGCTTGATAAGGGCTTCATTAGACCTAGTGTCTCGCGCTGGTATGCACCGGTGTTGTTCGTGAAGAAAAAAGATGGATCTATGAGAATGCGTATAGATTATTGGCAGTTGAACAAAGTCACCATCAAGAACAAGTATCCATTGCCGAGGATTGATGATTTATTTGATTCACTTCAGGGTGCCAAGGTGTTTTTGAATATCGATTTGAGATCTGGCTACCATCAGTTGAGAATTAGGGCATCCGATGTACCTAAGACAGCTTTTCGGACGTGGTATGAGCACTATGAGTTTCTGGTAATGCCCTTTGGATTAACCAATGCCCCGGTAGCATTTATGGATTTGATGAACCAAGTGTTCAGGACTTATTCGAATTCCTTTGTGATTTTGTTTATTGATGACATCTTGATATACTCCCGCATTCGGGAGGAGCATGAGCAGCACCTTAGGATAGTGCTCCATACTTTGAGGGAAAGTCGGTTGTATGCTAAATTTTTGAAGTGCGAGTTTTGTTTGGATTCATTCGCTTTCTTGGGCCACGTTGTATCAGCAGAGGGCATTCAGGTAGATCCTAAAAAGATTGAGGCAGCCCAGATTTGGCCTAGGCCCATTTCAGCTATGGAGATCAGGAGCTTCTTGGGTTTGGCGGGTTATTACTGTCGATTTGTGGAGGGGTTTTCATCTATAGCAACCCCGTTGACTAGGTTGACCCAGAAGGGTGCCCCGTTCAGATGGTCAGACGAGTGTAAGGCGAGCTTTCAGAAGCTCAAGAAAGATTTAACTACAGCGTCAGTGTTGGTGTTACCATAAGGTTCAGGATCTTACACGGTATATTGTGATGCCTCCCGTGTTGGGCTCGGAGCAGTATTGATACAAGAGGGCGGGGTGATTGCATATGCATCTCGGCAGTTGAAGGTTCATGAGAAGAATTACCTTGTCCATGACTTAGAGTTGGCAGTCATTGTTCATGCGCTGAAGATTTAGAGGCACTATCTTTATGGCGTGCGTGTAAGGTTTTCACGGATCATTGCAGCCTTCAGTATTTTTTCAAGCAAAGGGGCCTCAATTTGAGGCAGAGGAGGTGGTTAGAGATATTTAAGGACTATGATATCACCATCTTGTACCATCCCAGGAAGGCCAATATGGTGGCCGACGCATTGAGTAGGAAGGCAGCGAGTATGAGCAGCCTGCATTTATTCCAGTGGGTGAGAGGCCGCTAGCATCATATGTTCAGACTTTGGCCAACCAGTTTGTGAGGCTGGATATTTCATAGCCCACCCATATTCTAGCTTGCACAGTCGCTCGGTCTTCCTTTTTTGAGCGTATCAGATATCGGCAGGATGATGACCCTCATTTGTTGGTCCTTAGGGACATAGTACGGCATGGTGGTGCCAAGCAGGTTACTGTTGGAGATGATGGGGTTTTGAGGATGCAGGGTCGCGTGTGTACACCTAATGTTAATGAGCTTCGTGAGCTGATTCTTGAGGAGGCCCACAGTTCTCGGTATTCTATTCACCTGGGCGCCGCCAAGATGTACCCGGACTTGCGGCAGCATTATTGGTGGAGGAGGATGAAGAAGCATATAGTTGCTTATGTAGCTCGGTGCCTGAATTTTCAGCAGGTGAAGTATGAACATCAGAGACCGGGTGGTTTGCTTCAGCAGATAGAGATTCTTGAGTGGAAGTGGGAGCATATCACTATGGACTTTGTTGTTGGACTCCCACGGGCTAAGAAGAAGTTCGATGTCGTTTGGGTCATTGTGGATAGGCTAATTAAGTCATCACAATTCATTCTTTTGGCAGTTACCTATTCTTCAGAGCGGCTGGCAGAGATTTATATTCGTGAAATCGTCCATCTTCATGGTGTTCCCGTGTCTGTCATTTCTGATCGAGGTACAATTTTCACCTTGCACTTCTAGAGGGCACTACAGCGTGAGTTGGGTACGCGGGTTGAGTTGAGCACAACATTTCATCCTCAGACGGACGGGCAGTCCGAGCGTATTATTCAGATCTTGGAGGATATGCTCCGCGCTTGTGTTATGGACTTTAGAGGATCGTGGGATCACTTCTTGCCCCTTGCAGAGTTCACCTACGACAACAGCTACCAGTCGAGCATTCAGATGACTCTCTATGAGGCATTATATGGTAGACGGTGTCGGTCGCTAGTGGGATGGTTTGAGCGGGGGAAGGCTCGGTTGTTGGGTGCTGATCTAGTACATGAGGCCTTGGACAAGGTCAAAATTATACAGGATCGACTTCGCACAGCTCAGTCCAGGCAAAGTAGTTATGCCGACCGTAGATTTCGTGATGTGGTATTCATGGTCGGGGAGAGAGTGTTGTTGCGGGTGTCATCCATGAAGGGTGTCATGAGGCAAGTTGAGTCCTAGATATATCGGGCCCTTTGAGATTCTCGATAGAGTAGGAGAGGTGACTTATAGGCTTGCATTGCCTCCGGGGTTATCAACAGTTCATCTAGTGTTCCATGTGTCCATGCTTCGGAAGTATCATGGTGACCCCTCCCACATGTTAGATTTCAGCTCTGTCCATTTAGATAAGGATTTGACTTATGAGGAGGAGCCGGTGGCTATTCTAGCCCGGCAGGTTCGTTAGTTAAGATCAAATAGTTGTCCTTCAGTTCGAGTGAAGTGGAGAGGTCAGCCCGCTGAGGAATCTACTTGGGAGTTCGAGTCGGACATGCGGAGTAGATATCCCCACCTATTCACCAGTTCAGGTACTTTTCTATATCCGTTCGAGGACGAACGATTGTTTTTGAGGTGGAGAATATGATGACCCAAAAGGTCATCTTATTTTTAGAACTCGATTCTGCTCTCTTTAGCCTTAAGAATATCATTTTTACCCTCCTCGATTTTTGTGCACAGCCCAGGCGTGTTGTCGGAAAGTTTTATGTTGAAATTTGATAAAAAATAAGAATTTTTGCCTTAAAAATTGATTTGAGTTGAATTCGATCAACGTTTTGAGTAAACAAACTCGGACCCATATTTTGACTGTCCCAGTGGGTTCGTATTGAAATATGGGATCTAGGCGTATACCCGGAATTGAATTCTGAGGTCCCTAGCTCGAGATATGATTTTTTGTTGAAAATAAAAAGTCTAAAAATTAAATGGTTTTAAGAATCTATTAATGTTTGGCATTTTTGATACCGGGCCCGTATTTTGGTTTCGGAACCCGGTACATGTTCAATATAGTATTTGACTTGTCTGTGAAGTTTGGTAAGAAATGGAGTCAGTTTGACATGATTCGGATGCTCGGTTGGGAAAATAGAAATTCTAAAGCTTTCTTGAAAATTTCGTTTGATTTGATGCTAAATTCATAGTTCTAGGTGTAATTTTGGCAATTTGATCGCGTAAGCGAGTCCGTATGATGTTTTAGGACTTGTGTGCATGTTTGGTTTGGAGTCCGGAGGGCTCGGGTTAGTTTCGGATAGGCTATGAGTGTTTTGAAGCTTAGAAAATCTGGTGTGTTGTTGCAGCTGGTGTTCTGATGCATTGTGCATCGCGATCGCGAAGCCATTCTCGCGATCGTGAAGGGGATCTGGGCTGGGGGAGGATTTTAGTCTACACGAACGCGGGACTATGGTCGTGAATGCGGAGCACTGGGGGGATTGCTTTACGCGAACGCCACCCGTCTCATGCGAACACGTAGCTTTAGCTGGGCTGAGGGGGATGAAGTAACTCTACGCGACGCGAACCCTATCTCGCGAACGAGATGGTCGGGGGAGATAAGCCTTCACGAACGCGTTCAGTTACTCGCGATCGCGTAAGTCTTTTGCAAGCTGCTCTTCGCGATCGGGATCGCAATGAACATTGTCGCCCAGATCATAAAACAGACCCAAAATGGGACTTAAGTCATTCTTCCTAAATTTCAAAAGCTAGAAGACCTAGGGGCGATTTTCAAAAGATATTTTCTTCCCCAAAGTGTTGGTAAGTGATTCTACACCATTTTCCTTCACTTACCCATTGCATTTCATGAATTTTTAAGCTAAAACCTAGGATTTCCATGGTAGAAATTTAGGGGTTTGGGTAGAATTAGGGGTTTTTGTGAAATTGGGATTTAGACCTCAATTTAGGGTCGGATTTAAAAACTAATCGCATATTCGGGCTCGGGGTTGAATGAGTTTTGGTCTGAACCTCGAGTTTTGACCAAACGGGTCCGGGGTCGATTTTTGACTTTTTGGGGTAAAGTTTGTGAAGTCTTAATTTATGTATTGAAATCAATTTCTTTAGAAATATTTGATGTTATTAAGTTAACTATGGCTAGATACGAGTGGTTTGGAGGTAAAAACTAGAGGAAGAACGGTAATTGAGCAGTGAGTGGCCAGTGGATCGAGGTAAGTGTTGTGTCTAATCTTGACTTGAGGGATTAGGAATATTTGCCTTAATTGTTATATGAAAAATTATGTGAGCGGAGTATATGTGAGGTGACGAGTACTTATGCGCCGCCAATTTATCTGTTTTGCCTGTTACTTTTCGTTCTCTTTATATTGTTTCTCCCCTGCTTTGATTGTTACATGCCTACTTGTATTTCCATGTCTAATTGCTACCTGTTAATATTGTTTCTCCTTGTTGAAGATAATTGGTGTGCCGTAGTTTCCTTGTTCTCTATTATTTGCTTAAAATGTTCTTATTTGGGTTTTAGTGATATTCTTGATTGGTCTCGCTGAGTAGTATTACCTGTGCAAAGTTTTATTGAGTATAAGGTTTCCATTTGCCTTGTTCTGAAGATTAAATATTGAGAAGGGTCTTGTGTTAATTTGTGGAACTTCTATATTTCCTGTAAAATTGATATAAATATGGTAGGATCGGGTTGCACTCCGCAACAGGTGGAATAAGGGTGATATATTGAGGAGGAATAAGGGTGAATCGTTATTATACAGTGGGATCGGGTTGCATGCCGCAACAGGTGTAATAAGGGTGGAATGTGGTGATATAAGGGTGAATCGTGATTGTGTTTATTATGATATGGTGGGATCGGGTTTCACGCCGCAATATTTTATCTATATTTTGTTATTTATGATATTAAGAAGAAATAAAGGTGGATTGTGATATGTACGGTGGGATCGGGTTGTGCGCCGCACCAGTTTTTGTGTTTATGCTCTTATTTCGACTATGTAGGTTGTCTGGTAGTTTTGCATCTCACTTAATTAACCAATAGTGGAGACACGTTTAGTTCTGTATTTATTCCTTGCCAGTTACTGCTTTTACATTATTTTGCTTTCTTTTTTGTCTTATTATTCATTGTATATAGCTTATATTGTGAGTGTTCCGTCGTAGCCTCGTCACAAATTCATCGAGGTTAGGTCGCACTTACCAGTACATGGGGTCGGTTGTATTGATACTGCACTCTGCACTTCTTGTGCAGATTTTGGATCAGGTAGTGGCTGATCGAGAGGTTGGCTATAGGTTATACAGCTAGGAGACCCAAGGTAGTCGTGCTGGCGTCTGCAGGCCCTTGCGTCCCCTTCTACACTTCTATACTTACTGTTTTACTTTATTTTCCAAACAGTTGAAATTTCTTTCAGACAAATGTTTGTAGAAAATCACAGTGTGTTCGTGAATTGTGACTCCGGATTCTGGGTAGAAGTAGCATGTAAATGAAATTGATATCTATACAGCCTCACATTTATTTCGTTTTATTTTTCTTATTTACTGATAATCACTAAAAATAGAAAGAATTGGCTAAATAACCTCTAATGTTGGCTTGCCTGGTAAGTGTGATGTTAGGCGTCATTCACTGTCCCGATGGTGAGAATTCGGGTCGTGACACCAGGGGTGGCTGAAGGGTGAGGCTAGTAAAACATTTTCTTTAGGCCCCCTAAACTTTGGGGCCCCAAAGATAATTTTAGTTATGATTTACTATCTTATTTTCGCTTAAACAATATTTAAGTTTATAGAAAAGAAAAAAATAGAAAATCCTTATAAAAATGAAAATAAATACTATCTATTTTTTAACAATAGAAATATTTTAGAACTTTGAATTAAGATACTCAAATCTTCATATTGCTATATCATATTTTTTACAATAAGATCCAAGGTAACGAATTATAAATATATGGCTAACATTATATTAACTTGAATTTTCTTACCAACGTGAATATTAATCTTATATTTTATAAGATAACTCCATTATAGACAAAAAGAAAGAAAGAAATCAAAAAACCAATGTAATACTAATACTATATTATGCAAGATAACTATATGATAGACCAAAAAGAAAAAGTTTAAGGCCCCTTATTAAAATTTGACTCCAGGCCACGAGTTTTATGGAGACACCTCCCTTGCTCTATAAATAGAGCTTCGCCTATCAAAATCTCATCCTATAGCCCAAAGCAACTTGTTGCTCTTTTGGAAAACCCCCCAAATGAGCAAACCCCAAGTGTCTCGTCTGCCTAGGTACCTTTGGATCAATAAAAGACCTTGTGACACATTACAATGATGTTCATAAGAAGCTAGACGGTAATTTCTGCAATTTATGTGCAAATAGATTTGAATCAACAAGAGATTTGGCTGAGCACCCACTACTAAAAAACTGGTTAATTTCGTCCAGAAAAATCGGCCAAAATCGGTTGGAATTTGAAAAAAAACGATCGATTTTCGACCACTTTTAATTAGTCAAAAAAATGATGGTCGCTAAGGTGTTGCGATCGAAATCGGTCAAAATTTTCCGACCGAAGTCGGTCGGCTATTTAAATGTGTTGACCAGGAAGGATGAGAATCACTATCCTCCAGAAGGAAGGATGAATTTGACCGAGGGTCACCTCATATCTCTTACAGAAGGCGATGATGACCGGGTCTAGAGGGCCCAACATAAAGGGATAAGTGTAAACACTTAGAAAACCCTCCACGTGGGTAGTGATCGACTCCTCGGGCGTAGGCACCACCAGTGCTTACCAGCCCAATTGCAATCTTCCTTGACTTTGGAGAGGAGATTATCAGTGATGGAGCATACAGATCTCGAGACCGGCTCACATCGACCCGGTACGGAAGAGGTTTTTCAACTTTAAAGCCAGCACCGGTTGGGCACCTCGCAGGAATGAACATAGTTAGGGAGGGCTCCGATGTCTTTTCCTCGGCAACAGTAGACAAAGCATTTTCTTCTTCATCCGGTCACGAGGTAGAGGGAATTTCTTTCTGGGGAACAGACTTTGAAGTTTTCGCCATTTTTAGGGAAGTTAAGAGAAAAGAAGAAGTTGAAAAGATGTGTTTGATAATTTGAGGTAAGGAGCAGAAGTTCCTATGAAGTGATCTCAGAAATAATCAGAGAATTGGTCGGAGAATATAGAAACTAGTATACAAGGGCAGAGGCTTTGAAAGTAAAGTTTGAACAAGATATTGAGGAGGTATTTACAGTTTGCAATAACGGTTCAAAATTCCTAATGGTCGACCAGTAACTAACAAACATTTAATGCCATTAAAGACATGACCGACGAGACATTTCGTTAGTTTTATCATTTTTTGGCGCGAAGAATCGAGACGAAGATCGGGGGCTCATATCGCTTCTCGTCGTTTACTCTCCGAAAAACGAGAAAACTATATGTATACGGTCGAAATAGGGCTCGTATATTGCATGACAGGTCGGTACTAAAACATGATGGGTTGAAGCTCGACCCTATATTGTATCGAACCAAGGCATGAAGTTAGATCATCGAGCCCGTAACTCCGGAACCGACCCCGACCCCGAACAAGATCTAGAAAACTTTATCGGGCCAAATAACGGAAGGTCAAGATATCAGCAATCGGTCGGATGTCACGGCGAAAATCTCGGCATGTATTAAGAACAAGCCGATTAGTTAGCAAATTATGAGATTTTTTACCTTTTATAAAATTGTATCTAGAATAGGACTCCCCTACTATATAAAGGGGGATCTGATCATTTGTACCACACATTGTAAAATGCATCCCCAAGCAATACACAGTTATTTCTAGTTCT
Organism: Nicotiana paniculata; assembly: GCA_005239505.1. Taxonomy (NCBI): domain Eukaryota; kingdom Viridiplantae; phylum Streptophyta; class Magnoliopsida; order Solanales; family Solanaceae; genus Nicotiana; species Nicotiana paniculata. Next base: position 3,813 of record ML362773.1, on the reverse strand, counting down.
TATTATTTGTGTGGTTTGCATTTATTTTTTTATCATTAATTTTAATATTAATCTATTTTCTCAATATATATCATTTTATATCATGTATCCTTAAAATCGCATATAAATTCAATTGTTATTCAATCTTAGGGTAAACACAAGAATGTCGAATGAAAAGACAGCTAAGACTCCTGGACTGGCTTGTCTAAAACAAACAGTCCGTTTTAACCAAAAAATTGACAAGCTTCTAAAATTTAATGGAGTAGCAATAAGTGTTTCACCGTACCATTTCGTTCGTCGAGAAGATTTCTATTCTAAAAATGGGGAAATGCAATTAGTTAAAATCACGTAAAAAGCTGAAAATATAATAAACTTACCAGTGACGTGTGTCTCTGGCCTGTTAAATAAATACTAAATAAAGTACCATATATGCAAGGTAAGAAATTAAAGTGGATTGCATGTGTACAAAATAGATTCAATTATTATTAGTGTAGCACATTGTGGGAATTGGGGCAACGTTTCAGCTAATTTGCAGCACATTAATAACGAGTAAGAGCAAAAATTTGACATGGCATGGTAATAGATGTTTTATTTTATTTTAATGGTACTACCTTTTGAGATTATAAGTTATGTATTGAGTGTCTATACACTTTTAAGATATTTAATTTTATAAATAAATATTTGCTTGCTTATTTTACATATCTAAATAGAGAAAAGGTATAAGTTGCCTCTTAAACTTGTCCGTCAAAGTCATTTACACACTTTAACTTTACGGCCCGACCCTCACCCCACTGTTCTTGTTTGAAGCGAATTTATTTACCGCCTAAAAGGTGACTTGGCAAAGAATGTGTCTTCACATTCCCATAAGCGCGTGAAAGCAAGAAACTGTGAAAAACTAAATAACCGGTAAACGTTTCATATTTCAATTGGGTGTTGTTTGCTAATTATACTTAATTATTGATTCTTAATAATTTTGCATATTTTATTTTTTTCTTATTCTTTACTCTCTCTCTCTCTCTCTCTCTCTCTGTTTTTTTTTTTTTTCTGTTCTCCTTAATCTTAAGGTCTGTGGTCTTAAATGGTGAAACCACCGTCATTGTCCGACCAAGATGTGGCCGGAAAATTATTGTCACCACCCGACCTCGTTCAACTCCCATTTTCATCATCTTCATCACGTCACATAAACCTCTCCATCAACTAAAATTCCAAATTAAACTCCACCAACAACCTTTTCGCTGTCAGTCTCCCGCATTTCCCTCCATACCCAAATTCCAAAATTACTGCAACATTCAACCTAAAAAGACTTAGCTAAAATATGCGCTTCAGATCTGACATTTAATTCCAAAAATAACCTCCAAAGATTAATCATGGCATAGAACATGAGAAGCTATAAAGAACAATAACATGGCATTTTCCATTTTAATAATCACCATATGAGCTTTTCTTATAAAATCCAATAGGCTTGACAAATAGTTTACGGGTTTGTAATTAGATGTAGCTAATTTTCAAAATTTTCCACTATCTTTTATATCATTTCGAGTAGTCTAGTTAAGGGGGAACAAACGCCGGAACGAAGAAAAGAGGGGAAAAAAGGGGTGGAGTGAGGGGAAGGGTACATTCTAGTGTCACGCCCCGAAATCCCACCTTCAGGTCGTGATGTCGTCTAACATTGAACCCGTTAGACAAGCCAACATTACTGATTATTCTGATTTATTCATTTATTATTTAGCATGGAAAAAAATGAAATACAAGAACAAATAGAAATAAGAATACGGAAGATAAGAAATCCAACAACTTAGATAATAAATCTTATGAAATTTTCTTAGACATAACCCCAGAACTGGTGTCACAATTTCTCACGGACACCCAAGATTTACTTCAAACATGAGTCTGAAATAAACAAGTGTAGCTGTCTAGAAATATAAAATAAGACAGAAGGAAGGAATTATATGGTGACGCCAAGGCCTGCGAACGCCTGCATGACTACCTCGGTGTCGTCGTGGACTAAAGGATACTCCCCAGCTCAATCTCCACTGGGTCCGGCTCTGTAATCTGCACAACATAAATAAGTGCAGGTGTAGCATCAGTACAACCGACCCCATGTACTGAGTAAGTGCCGAGTCTAACCTCGGCGAAGTAGTGATAAGGCTAGGACACGACCACACATAAGACCTGTGCAATTCAATAGTATACAGGAAATAATAATAGGAAATAAGCAAATAAATACAACAACGGGGGAGAACATGCTGGGGACGAAGGGCAATAACTAGCTGAAAGATCAGGACAAGATAACAATTGGATTGCATAAATAACAGCAGGAATTAACAGCTCTGAAACAAGTAAATAAAACGAAAACGGCACGGCATATCCCCGAGTGCATAACCTCACAATCACTCGGCACAGAATTCCCCTCGTGCATAAATAAATAATCACTCGGCATGGAATGTCCCCTCGTGCATAACCTCACAATCACTCGGCACGGAATGTCCTCTCGTGCATAAATAAATAATCACTCGGCATGGAATGTCCCCTCGTGCATAACCTCACAATCACTCGGCACGGAATGTCCTCTCGTGCATAAATAAATAATCACTCGGCACGGAATGTCCCCTCCTGCATAAGTAAATAATCACTCGGCACGGAATGTCCCCTCGTGCATAAATAAATAATCACTCGGCACGAAGTGTTCCCCCTTGCATAACCTCACAATCACTCGGCACGGAATGTCCCCTCGTGCGTAACATGTATAAAAATCAACAATTGACAGGAAAATTCAACAAATAGAAACCTCAAATGCACAGAAATATTCAACAAGGATTCTACCGTCCCGGCAAGGGACTCAGCTATAACCAATCTCACTCATAAGTATAATTTTACAAATAATCCTCAACCGAACGAGTAACCAATAACAATCTACATCATGATATATCCCCAATGTATCACTTCCAGAATAACAATTAATTCATAACACAAAGAATATCAAATAAAACTATGAAATTCATCAAGTTCGACTCACGGGCATACTTGACCACAGCATATAGGTACCCGTCACCTCGCCTATACGTTGGACATGAGATAACACATAGCAAATAAGACTATGTACCTATTCCCTCAAACTAAGGTTAGGCCAAACACTTACCTCGATTCCAAGAATCCAAATCAAGCCTCTAGCACTTCTTTCCCTATCGAATCCAACTCTGAAACGATAGTATCTAGACATGATCGACTCAACAATATCAATAATGACTCAATAATTCAATCCCAAAGCCTAAATATGCATTTCCCATCATTCTTCCAAAAACTAAAATTCGACCCCGGGCCCACTTGGTCCAAACTCGAGGTTCGGACCAAAACCTGCTCACCCATTCCCCCACGAACCCGAATATACAATTTATTTCGAAATCCGACCCCAAAACGAGATCAAATTCCCAAAAAATCAAAAAGTCTTATTTCTACCCAAATCCCCATTTTTCTACCATTAAAGCCCTAGAATTCTTGATAAAAGTTGATGAAATCATTAAGAAGTTGAAAGAAACTAGTTAGGGGTTACTTACCTATGATTTGAGAAGAAACTCTCAAGAGAAAATCGCCCTTGGACCCTTTTTGGTGAAGAAAAATGAAGAAGAATCGGATGAACAGTAAACTTAAACACTGCCCGACCCTCGCACCTGCGGTGCATGGGTCGCACCTGCGCTTTCACAGGTGCGGAAAATCAATCGCACCTTGAAATGGGCTAAGCCACTGAGGGCCGCACCTGTGGAACAGCTTCTGCGAAGAATATGTCGCACCTGCGGAATTGGGCTGGCTGGGGCTGGACCGCACCTGCGGCTGCTT
>ML362772.1:0-18787 GCA_005239505.1 Nicotiana paniculata | reverse complement strand
GCATCGTTGTGCGGAAGCATTAATCCGTTGATATCTGCATCATCGAAGGTTATATCATCTTCTACACGAGACCGTTTCCCATGTGTAATAGTGAACTTTGTGGTTATTTTGCAAACCACTCCGTTTACTTCTTCACCCCCGTGTATTACGTTAACGGTTCGATTTGGAGAAAGAAGCTTTGGGGGATCCTGCTTGTTCCTCATATATGCCTGTTTACCGTTATCACTAAACAATTCTGTTAAATAGCCCTATTTTAACAAATTTTCTACTTCACCTTGTAAAAATCTGCAATCCGCAGTTTTGTGCCCATGATCGTTGTGAAATTCACACCAGTGATCTGGTTTTCTTCTACTTGGATTTGACCGCATCTCTTTGGGCCACTTAACCTTGTCTCCCATGTTCCTTAATATTGAGACAAGTTCAATAGTACTTACATTAAAGGTATGATCCCCAATTTGAGTACTATCTCTGGGTCGTTCATCTCGATCTTTTCTGGATCTAGACGAGGATGAGACTATCTCTCTTCCTTGTGGTCTATAGTCCGACCTAGTTTTTTCGAACCTAGGGCGGATATCACGTCCCGAGGGTCCTAAGTAAGGATCGTACCTGTTTCTACCTGATCTTCTATCTGATTCAGGACGTCTGGATCTGGAATGATCTTCATCTCTGAACGAGCAATGATATCTTCTTCTATTTTAAGTTTAGTATTGTACCTGTTATATACATCGTTCCATGTTGTAGCGGGGAATTCTCTTAGACTCTCCTTAAGTCGTCTCGTGGCTTCTGAGCTTTTATCGTTCAGGTTGCTTGCAAATGCCATGGCTGCCCAATTATCAGGCACCCTGGGTAACTGCATTCTTTCTCGTTGAAACCTGTCTACAAACTCACAGAGTAGTTCCGTGTCTCCTTGTTTTATTTTGAATATGTCTTCCATTCTCTTCTCAACTTTTTTGTGCACCAGAGTGTGCTTTTATAAACGAATATGCAAGCTCAGCAAAAGAGTTAATAGAATTTTCAGGGGAAGAGAATACCAGGTTAGGGCCCCTTTGGTAAGTGTTTCCCCAAATTTTTTGACAAGGACTGATTCAATCTCTTGTTTTGTTAAGTCATTGCCTTTTACCCCAGTAGTGAAAGAAGTCACATGGTCGCGTGGGTCAGTTGTTCTATCATATTTAGGAATGNGCGTCGGCGGTGTAGGTAACGCTGCCGGTAATCCTCTCGCAAATTCTTGCAAAGCTTGGCTCACATACTCTGCAATCATTTGCTTTACACGATCTTGTTCCACAGTTTGATCATTATCACCATTGTTGTTATTGGATATTTCTGGGGATTGTTCCCTCGAACCACGTGGGGTTGCTGAAGGCGATGGAACTGGGGTTCCACTCCTTTGCTGGTTGTTGTCGTTGGAGTTTGACATAATTCAGAGGATATCACTTGAAAAGTAAACAAAGATTATCAGTTTTCCGGTAACGGAACCAATTTGTTTAACCAAAGAATTAGACCATTTGACTAAAGCTTATTTTTTAAGATGAATACGGGTTACTGATAATCAAGGTAATGGAGAAAAATGAATAATAGATAATATTGCAGAAATATAGAAAATCGAAGTTGATTGTATTCGAGAATCAGATGTCTTTACAAGTTGTATTCCCTCCCTTATATAGGAGATTCTTATAATGTACGACTGTTGCTATGGTTACTCATTAATGACTAATTATGACATTAATGAGGCGTTTACAAAGGATAACGGTAATTGAGGTTCGGTTACATAACGTTCGAGTAATCAATTATGGGTCGCTGCATCTGCCCATAGCTTTGTCTAGATTCATTATGACCGTGCCTCTCTCACGTTTTGATCAAGTTGAGTTTCTCGTGGATGATAAGTTCGTGGGTTTACTGAATCGTTCCTCTTTGTACCGTACCTCTTCAAAGAATCACATCCAGCTGTTGCGTTTTCCTGTGTCCCCGTGACTGGCTGAGTTGTCAAAAGTTGTCTTCCGTGTGAAACTCTTTTTTACCAATACAGGCGGACCACTCCCAAATCGACCCAGATTTCTACCAGACCATCCCCTTCTTCCCCTCAACCCTAATCTCTCACTGATTTCCCCAAAAAACCACTAAATCTCGACCAATTTCAGATCTAAAATCTGAAAACCCTAAAAAACTTACACTGGATGATTTCGAGCAGTCCTGTGGTTCAGACTCACATGAGTCGGTGGCTCTTTGACAAAAGCCATCGATTCATGTAAGTTTGAATCATTTTCAAACTTGCCGGAATCCAGCCAAACTCCGGCCAAGTCAACCAAGTCCGGCCAACTTTTTCCGACAAATATTAGGTACCCCTTTCTTTTCTTTTTGACTTAATTTCTTTATTTACGTCATTAAAATTAGGTTTAAATTCTGAATTTAATACTTACTGATTTTTGACTGTTAGTCTAGGTTTTCATATGCCTTCCCTAACTTGTTTGCTTCATCTTTTGTTGCTTGTTATCTTAGAAATCAGTTATATATGGTTAATTTCTGATTTTACCACTTAACTGATTCTAATGATTAGTTTAGGTTTCATACTTTTTTCTTGAATATTTTTTCTCCTGAAATGTAATTAGTCATGCATGCTTTAGATTTTTGAACTTAGTTGATTCCTGATTTATTTTGCTTAGGTTCGAATACTGCCCTTTGCATCGTTCTTTTGTTATTTTCTATTTTTTTTTATATAGTCATTTAATGTCTGATTCTGATAATTGTTCAAGCCTAATTAATCATGAACACTAGGACTATTAGAATCACACTGGTTTTGAAAATAATTACTTAAGCCTAATTACTAATTTCCGTCAGTTAATTAACTCTAATTTTTAGTTAGTTATGCACACTTAGGGTTGTTACAAACCATTTCTGAATTAAGCAAGCATCCTGGATAGTTTTAGGGTCAGTTCAGACTACAAATATTAACTAATAAGCTTAATTGCCTAAAAAGATCAAATTAGTCAGTTTAGTAATTAACTTAACTTAATCTTAGTTGTTTTGAGTTACCTGATTTCAGGAACTCCTTAATAACTGATCCTTGGCAATGGAGGCCCAATTAGTTAGGCCCAAAAATGGCCAATTATGGTGGCCCGGGCCTTAGATCAGGAAAGGGTAATTACAGGGGTATTTTAGGGTAGTTTAGGAACTTTAAATGAAGAATCTTGGTTGTAACAGCTCAAGAAGCTTCTAGAATAAAGATAAACATCAAAACAAAATAAGAAAATTACTGAATCAGATTTTTAGGTAAAAACAGTAATTTTCAGAAATAAAAAAGGTTGTAAATAAAAGAACCTTCTAGAAATGGTACAGCTGTCCTAGCTGTTGCAAAAATGCTGAAATAGGATAAGAATGGACAGTTGTACTGTACTATTTTCAGAATTAAAGGATAAGGAATATTCCTAACTTATGCCTTCCTTAGGCTGTCTATATATAGGCTATACTATATTATGAAAAATAGGAATTAGACAGAATTTACACACACAATCATAGATATACCTTTTGAAAATTTATAAGAAAATTATGCACACACACTGCTCTAAAAACACACCTGCACCCAAAAATTATGCTGAAAACCTACTAAAAATCCTAAAAATACCTTAATGCACTAAAGAGAACCAAAAACATTCTGAAAATACTGATGGATATAGAAACTCTTCTGAAAATTTGGTCTACTTTTAGTTGTATTCTCTTCTAAAAATTGGTCTTCTAGCTGTGGTCTTTTCTGCTTCAAAATTGGTTCATCGAAGCTGGGTTTCTTGCTGTTTGTTGCCGCTGGTCTATTGTGATGTGTTAAACTCATAAAAGTTCTGATTTTCTTGACCTTTATTTGGTCAGATTTTTCTTGATGTTTTTCACTTTTAAGGTATGTAACCATATTTACATTGAATGGAATATTTGGTTCGAACCTGTTTTATTATTTGTGTATTTGTGTCTTAGCTGAAAAGTTAGTTTATAGATGTTAGTTTTGCTTATTGCCTCTCGTAGGAACAAACTATCTGTTTTGAAATTTTGTTTTAAAATTCTTGAAAGTGCTAGCATGTGTAAAAACAACATTAAGGGTATGAATCTGACTACTGGTTGAGTCAGATTCACTCCAAAAATGATCATTTGATTTTGTTAAGAGGTGCAAGTATGTCGAGTGGTCGGCTAAAATTATCACCTGATTTGGTTGAACAAAGCTGAAGACAAAGGCTATTATAGTCATCGATAGATCCTTAGTATATGACATTAGAATTTTATTCATAGGTCCACTGTAATTGGCCATGTAAAACTTATTTTTTATTTGTAATTAAACCCCTTCCCCTTTAATTTTAGATTTCAATTTATTCATAATTGATTGTATTAGGTCTCTTATAAGTTATGCTTAGTAGACTTGGTGGTGAAACTCTGATTCCCTCTAAGTCCTTTAAATAGGGATAGTATGAATTGGGCTGGACTTACGGACCAGTTGAACAAGTCCGGACCTTAGGCCATTTGGGCCTGGGGTGTAAAACCCAACAGATTAAATACTTTGTTGTATTATCAAAACTAATAGGTATCTAAATCAGTAAAAACGATTTTAAATGTTGTTCGAATGCCATGGTTTAAATATATGTTGTTTTGGTCAGTATATATTTCCTTTGTTGTAGAAAAAGTACTGGCCCAGTACGCTTAGCACAAAAAAAAACTGGGCTAGATTTCTAACCTTTTTTAGATAGTCATATCCTTAACTTGTACCTTAAAACACTTAATTTAAAAATGACTTGAAACAATCATGCATCAGTGACCCATTTGTGCTAATTGAAACAGATATAGAAAAGAGTTGGCCTAGTAATAAGCGTGGAACTGGGCCAGACTTTAATATAGCCCAAATATTCTTGGTTTTACACTAACAAAATTAGTTTTAAAGACCTTGAACAATTCTACAAATGACTTAGGAAGACAACCTTTGCAAATATAGCAAAATGTTTAGACACGTCCTTAATTAGGTCGTTGATACATTTAGAATTTTTAAACACATTAAAATCGAAGTATACGTTCGCGTAACTTTGAATAAAGAATAAATTTTCTTTTAACAAATATGTTTTCTTAAAATTGTGTACACGTTTACGTGACACAAATAAGTTTCAAAAATGAATATTCGTAGAGATGCCTTTAGGAGCGAATTTTAAATTATTACCGTGAGCGTACATGTTTGCGTGACGTGGTCTCGATTTTTTTTTTAAAGTAAAACTAAAATACGCGCTTGTGCAACTTTGATTATTTTTTCAAATAAATTCAAGTATCATGAATTATGTACACGTACGCGTGACATGAATTTTGGCGCATCAATTCAAGCGGCTATACGCATGCGTAACCCGTCTTAAGATAATTCTTTAAATACAAATTTTTTTGAATAATTACAAGCGGTAAAAATATAAAAATGCACATAGTTAAACCCCAGTAATTAAACAATTTACGCCAAATATAAATCATTAAGTGACTGTGCTAGAACCACGAAATTCGGGAGTGCCTAACACCTTCTCCCGGGTTAACAGAATTCCTTACCCGAATTTCTGGTTCGCAGACTTTTTAAACAGAGTCAAAATTTCCTCGATTTGGGATATTAAAAATAAATGGTGTCGGAACACCGTAAAAAATCCGGGTGGCGACTCTGAAAAAATCTAATAAATAATCCCAAATTCGAATAATGTCACTTAAATTGGAAAAATTCCGTTATCCCACCCCTCGTGGAAAAAGGAGGTGTGACACTTAGTGATGAAGGAAGTTTTTTCCTGATCGCCTGGGTTCATCCGTATTTGGTTATACCTGGAATAGGCATCGAGAAAATTGAGGATCTCGTGGCTGATCAGTGCATCGATCATGCGATCGATGTTGGGCAGAGGGAAGGAGTCCTTCGAACATGCCTTATTCAAAAGTTTATAGTCTACACACATTTTTAATTTATTCCCTTTTTTGGGACTACTACTATGTTTGCTAACCAATCCGGGTCTTTAACCTCCCGAATAGACCCTATTTTAAGGAGTTTAGATACCTCGTCCTTGATGAAAGCATGTTTGACCTCGGACTGGGGTCTCCTCTTCTGCTTGACCGGGTGGAACTTCGGGTACAAGCTTAGTTTGTGAGTGGTTATTTCTGGCGGGATCCCTGTCATATCAAGGCGGGACCCTTCGTTAGCTATAAGAAATTGAATTAGTTTTTTCTTGAGCTTGGGATTCAACCCCGTGCCCAGCTATACCTTTTGATCGGGAAAGAGTTCGATCAGTACGACTTGTTCCAGTTCCTCGACCGTTGATTTGGTAGCGTCGGAATCGTCGGGGGCTATGAAAGATCTGGGAACTCCATAGTCTCCGTCCTCATCTAACCCCCATTTCTCTGGTTCTTTCGAGGCCGATATTGGTAATTGTTATTTGGCATCGTCTTTGGCCATCCTCCGATGTCGAAAGTGCGGATATCAGGATAACCTCATAGACCGCGAAGATTTCCTTGGCGGTCGGTTTCTCCCCATAAACTGTTTTGATTCCCCCGGGCGTTGGGAATTTCAGCACCCGGCACAGTGTTGAGAGTATTGTCCTCATGTTGTGAATTTATAGTCTCCCGAACAAAGCATTCTATCTCATATCTCCTTCGATTACATAGAACTTGGCTTCCTGAATTGTCCCAGTGACGTTCATCGGTAATGTTGTCTCCCCTTTAGTGGTTTCACACGACATGTTAAATCCATTTAGAACTCGGACTGCAGGCATAATTTGATCTCGTAGACCGAGCTGTTCCACGACCCTCGATCTAATGATATTGGCCGAGCTACCTGGATCAATCAATACACGCTTAACTTGAGATTTATTTATAAGTACATATATTACCAGTGCATCGTTGTGGGGATGCATGATCCCCTCAACATCATCGTCGTTGAAAGACAAGGTTCCTTCCGGCATATAATCCCGAGTCTGTTTTTCCCTTGTAATGGATACTTTGGTGCTCTTCAGCATCGGCCCCTGGGAAATGTCAACCCCAGTGATGATCGTGTTAATGATGTGCTAAGGTTCCTCCTGCTCGGTCTGTTTATTAGAATCCCTATTCCTGGAGTGGTTCTTGTCCCAATCGCTCAGGAACTCTCGGAGGTGTCCGTTGTTGAACAGTCGGGCTACCTCCTCTCTTAATTATCGGCAATCTTTTGTTTTGTGGCCATGAGTGCCATGATATTTGCACATTAGGTTAGGATCCCTTTGGGTTGGATCTGACTATTGAGATCAAGGCCATTTGGTGTGCTTGATGCGTCCGATGGCAGATACGGTGACGGCGGCGTCGACGCTGAAGTTGCACTCTGACAATCTTGGTTCTTCTTTAGGCTCGATGGGCCTGTCAAAACTGTTTTTACTCATGAGTCCCCAGTTTTCACTTCTCACAAGGTTTCGCCTAGACCCACTACTTATTCGGTCTCTATTGTACGGTTGATAACGATCCTTGTTTGACCTCGATTCATGATCAACATCTCTCTTGACTCTGTCGATGGTTCTTATGGGATACACGGACCCGGAAGGGGCCCCAAGCTGATCATCTTCAACCCTGATCTTCGATTGATACTAATTATGGACATCGACCCAAGTAACAACCGGATATTCTACCAAGTTTTATTTCAACTGTTGTGAAGCCAACGAGCTTCAAATGTTGAGTCCTTGGGTGAAAGCTTGAACGGCTCAATCATCAGCGACTAGAGGCTGGTCCATTCATTCCATTTGAAATCAGGACAAGAATCCTCTGAGCATCTCATTATCCTTCTGTGTTACTTTGAAAAGGGTCTGACCTCCTGGTCACGACCTTGATTGCCCTGGAGTGTGCTTTTACGAAGGAATCTACAAGCATAGCAAACGAGTCAATAGAATTAGAAGGTAGGTTGTGATACCATATCATAGCTCCCTTTGACAGAGTTTCCCCAAACTTCTTCAGCAGGACATACTCGATCTCATTGTCCTCCAAGTCGTTCCCATTAATGGCGCATGTATAGGAGGTCACATACTCATTTGGATCGGTCATTACGTTGTACTTAGGAATCTCGGGCATGCGGAACTTCTTAGGGATCATCTTCGGAGCCGCGCTCGGAGGAAAAGGTTTTTGAACAAACTTCTTGGAATCCAGGCCTTTCAATATCGGCGCTGCTCCTGGGATCTAGTCGACCCTAGAATTGTATATTTCCACCTTTTTGTCATTGGCTTCGATTAATTCTCTCTTGATTCTACCCATCTTGTCAGCTCCTCGAGCACCTTTATGATCTCGGGGTTGGTCCCCGACTCATTTTCATTCGGCCTCTCCGCGACCGATTCATTTCTGTGGGCGATTTCTCGGGATGGCTGGGGCTTAATTCTGCTCGAATGCGCGGGTTTGGTTCTGCAACTGGCTATCACCGCCTGCTGAGCCTGTAACATTTCAAAGATCACCCGTAAATTGATCCCGTCCTCTTCAACGTCTTGTGTATTTTGGGATGTCGATCGGGCTCCACCATGGATGTTATTCTCGGGGTCGGTAGGCAGATTCGCGTTGTTGGCCACATGCGAGTTAGCATCAATCGGTTTACTATATTGTTATTATCGCCGTGATGACCGAACCCATCGTCAACATTTAGAGGGGCTGACTGGGAGTTTGACATTTTGAGCTTTGGCTTGAAATCAGAGACACTTCAAAGAACAAGTGTAAAATAGTGTGTGTTACAGAAATTTGTACCAAATAGCCACTATTATCCTTAGCCCCATGGTGGGTGCCAAACTGTATACCCTCAAAATCGGATAACAATTGAATTTGTAAGTGGTTTTAAGAATACGCAAATTTATTTGATACAAAGTACTAAATAAAGACAAATTGAATAAATAAAGATAAAATAGATTCAAACCACACAAGGAAGATAATTCAAGCCTTCGTGAATTATTTTCCCTTGATCCTTGCCCATTATAGTCGGTGCTGGCGAACAAGAACAAAAGAGGTAATGACACAAAAAATTATAATGTATTGCTTTGAATGCGTGTTACTATATGTTTGATGAATTATCAGACCCATTTTATGTTGTAGGAGAGTCCTATTTTAGGTATTACTCTATAAAAGGTAAAAAAATATTCTAATTTACTGATTTTCGGTCCTTCATTGGTACATGCCGAGATCCCTGCCGTAATATCCGGCTGGTCACGGATATTACGGCCTTCTATTGGCCGAGCTTGGTTGGCCGACAATGTTCTTCGAAGCCGTTTAAATCTAGGACCGATTCCGAACCGTGACCCCGAAATTCTCGGAGTGAGGTGCCATGCCCCCGAATTCTGACTCAATGAGACTAACCCCTTGACTTTGGTCCCACTTTATCGTATCTCGAGCTGGGATTATTTTGTCGAAGACGGGATGTACCATGAGCCTGATTTTACCCGTATACAATCAAATGTGTTAATTTGATTTTTCTCCTTTTCATGAGTTTTAAGTCTTTTATGGGAAACTATACTGCACGTTTTGTCCCATTTTGTAATTAATAAAAGAGCCAATAATTTTTTTACTTGTTAGTAGTTGTTGACACATATTTTGGTAAAGTCACATTATAAGTCAAAGATTAAAAAGTATATTTATTATCAAGAATCTTATCTTTTTTCTTGGCCTCAAGATGATGAAACAACTTAAGGAATAATTTGAAAGACCTTTTGTATGATCCAAAAAATAGATTTTGGTTTAATAAAATTAGATTTGTTGAAAAAACAGGGTAAATCATAGTCAATAGTAATATCTAAGGATAGATCTAATACTTTAAGGCGAGTAAAAAAATTAACATTAAAGAAAGCAACTTGAGATAATAATAGAGCAATAAAGGCTTGAAAATGTAAAGGAAAGCAGTAAATGGCTTTCAAATAGTAGATGAGACAAAGTTAACCCGAGAAGGATGAGATTTTCTGAGTCGGATGTTTTTTTGACAATGATGGATGATGATAAGCAATCATATATTCCAATCCTTTTTGGATCGGGAGAGGGATGAAAGAAGTGTAAAGTCAAGCTTTGTTTCTATTCAATAAAGTGAGAATTTTGTACAGAGAATGTTGATAAAATTCTTTACAAAAGGTCCAATGAATCCTCTTATCTACATCTTTTCCTATTTATATGGGCACATGCGTCACAGACCCCTATATATTACAACAAAAGAGGATATCCTTAGAATATTCCCTCGGGAATCTAAGAACTACTAATCGCCGCTTCGCACCCAGAATGAGAGCCCGTCCTCATCCTCGTCATCTGCTGAGTCATCTTCGACCTCGGTGTCGCTCCGTCCTTCAACCTCGACCTCTCGAAGTCATCACGACACGTCACAACTGTCAAGGGATTTATTACCGTTGACTAAGTCAAATACATAGAATGAAGTTTTCGCCCATACACCTCTGATCCCCGTAGATTTCACTTAACACTTATCTGCGTTTTCGATAGGCAGTATAGCCTGACAGACACTTGTATTTATTCACATTTGACATCCCGGTCCCTATACTCAACAATGTTTCATCCAGACACTTATAATTATTTAAAATCAACATTTTAAACCTCTCTCAACTCACGTGTTCTTCAAATCTCTAACCTGGATGACACATCAGCGTCCACGTCAATTTATCAGTAACACATTATTAATAATTTATTTTTCACATTATTTTAAAATTGTTCATTTTCCTTTTTTTATTCCACCATCCCCTCCACCACCTTCCTCTTCCCTCACCATTTTTATTCTCCATCATTCCTTGCATATTTACCATTCAAATTCATTGTGCTTAACCACAAATCTTATAAATCTCCTAACCACCAACGTATGAGGTCCCTCTTCGACCACCCTTCACCTACAAAGCGTTTTGACAGCCAACACTCCACCATAGTACCACCAAAAGAAGAACCAGACATAAAAAGTGTCTACCCAAAAGACCAACATCACCCAAAACTTTTTGAAATTTCGCTACACGAAAATGAAGCGGAAATAGGTTTACTATTTCTATTTCTTTTCTTTGTAAAGGTTGTCTTCCAAAGTAAGGGAAGGGGGGGTGTGAGAAAAAAAATTCCCCAAAAATTGCTATTAACCTGGTAGAGCTTTTTGATCTATGAAGCCGAGGGATGAAGATGTGGTGGGAAGGGCTGTGTTGTTGTAGGTGTTGGGTTAAAATGGTGGAAGAAGAGTAACGTGGAGAAGGGAGGGAGATAGAGAAAAATTGAGGTGTGGTTGGCGGGCGGTAGAACTTAAGAGAAACAACACCTTTTTGACATTTTCTTTCTTTTTCTAATTTGATATTTTTTCTTTATTTTAATCATTAATAATTTTTTATGAACAATTAAGTTGTCACATAGACTTGCTCAATGGTCACACGGGTTTAAAACACTAGTTTTAAATAACTATAAATGTCGATAAAATTTCGTTAAATATAGGGACCGAGATGACAAACGCGAACAACTAAAAGTGTTTACCACGCTATTCTGCCTTTCCCATATTATGTTACTTACTACTCATATATAATTATAGTAATAATAATAATAATAATAATATAAAAATATTAAAATCATGTAAATGAAACGAAATAAATATATTCATTGATTTTTAGTATGTTTCCGCCAGAAGATCTATAAGAGTGATTTTTATTTTTTCTCGTGAGAACTAGCTTAATTTAGCTATATTAAGGATTTTTTGTCGAATACATTATGTAATACTGACATATAACTGTTATATAGGTGCAAAGAAACTTTATACTGTTAGGTCATTTTTACATGTTACAAATTGTAAAAAAAAAAATCTAAATTGTTTAGGATTTGATATTTAAAAATTTATTTAATTTATGTTTAATCAGCATATTGTCATTTATATAGGAATAAATTTTCTAATTCCTAGTCAAAATAGGTTTAACATTATTATAAATAGGGGCACCACTAGTTGTTTTTTTTTTTTATATAATTTATGTGCGTAGAATTTCTTATTGTGAAAAGCATTCAGAGATTTATATTTAAAAAAATCGTAATCTCTATCTCTTTACATCAACAATTTATTCTAGAAGATTTAATTTAGGGTTTTCATTACTTCTCCTCCTGGAAGTAGGACTTAGAAACCGTTTGGATTAGCTGATTTGAAGTAGTTGATAAACATTAAGTGTTGAAAAACACTTTTAAGTGTTGAAACTGATTTAGTAAATAAGCAATTACATGTTCGGATAGAAGTGCTGAAATTGATAATAAATTGGATAAAAAAGTGCTGATAAGTTCTTTTTCTGTTAATATGACATAAATGACCTTAGAATTATTTACTCTTATAAGGGCGTAATTTCTTCAAAATTTTAGATACCAAATACGAAATATTATATTTGTTATTTTATTTTAAATACAATTGTGCTTAGATAAGATAACTTTTACGATAAATATAATTTATTTTATGATAAGCATATAATCATAAGTTATAATAATTAATAAATTGATAAAAGTTACACAGTAAAAAATAAACCTAAATAGGACAAAACATTTGAAGATAAACAAACATTGTCTTTATCACCACACCACTTAGAAAGCAATACACCAAAAATTTGATATGCCCTCATTTATTACATACAGTTCAAAGATTAATACACAATCACATAGATATAAATATGCAAAGGAATAAAGAATTTGCTTATCTTAAATAGTCGATAAAAATTACGGACTTGAAGAGGCGGGAGGAGGGTTAGGTTGAAATAGTACTTGAGGCAGTGAGTATGGATGTAAGAGTTTTGTTCTAAAAAAGAATATTTTAAGGATAGAAAGATAAAAATTTTGATCAAACTTAAAGTGCTTATAAGCTATGTGTTATGACTTTTGGCTTATTTTTTACTTATAAGCACTTGGCTTATAAACACTTTTAACTTTACCAAATGCATAGATACGCCAAAAAATGCTTATAAGCTAGTTTGACCGGCATATAAGCTTAGTCAAACACCCTATATTAACTTTGAAGATTTTGCATAATCATAGCATCTTCCAAGCCTCAACAACGTTAAACATGTTGCCTGATTGTCTCATTCACGTTGTACTGTCCCACATTAGCTATAAAGAAGCTGCAGCCGGATTGACCATTCTCTAAAAAACATGGTTACAAGCTTGGTAAACACATTCCAACTTGGAATTCAGAGTTCATAACTGCAAATACTTGAAAAAGGTGGATGAAATCTTGGAAAGATATAGGGACAAAAACAAAAAGACTCCTATAGAGAAGTTTAATTTATCTATTTTCGGTTCTGGTGAAGTTCTTCCCTGATCGGTAAGCGGCTTAAAATTGCTCTTCAAAATGGTGTAAACCATCTCGAATTTGGATATGTTGACTTTGGGCGTACATTACCCCTTGCCTCATGTTTTCACTATCTTGACCGCAAAATCTTTAAGAAAATTGGTTCATGCAACTTTCGTTTTTTAGTGGTCACGTGGCCAATTAGTGTGATTCTTTGAGAGAGCTTTCTCTATTAGGTGTCTGTTTAGACGACAACATGTTTCAGACCCTGGTCACTATTTGTCCCATGATTGTTAGTTTCACTATAAAGCATTGTATTGGGTTGAAAACGACTGAGTGCGGAATCTTCAAAAGATCAAGATCGTTTCTGTTCATATAGATAAAAAAACAGCCCGTCGAAATTCAAGCACCAACTCTTGAACACTTGGTTGTTTGTGGTCTTGCGGGAAAGACCCTTATGTTGGATATTGGTGCATGTCAGAATCTGAAATCTTAAAGCTATCGTCTGTGAGAATATCTGATGGTTTTCTCGCGCACCTAACTTCTACATGTCAATTCCTTGAGAGTTTGATGTTAGATAACATCGGTAGTAAAGGGTTAGAAAAGTTCAAAGTTTGCGAGAGTCGATCTCTAAAGAACTTGGAGATTCGTTGTTGTAACGGCGATTGATGCTCCAAATTTGAAATCTCTTGACTATGTCGGAAATGAAATTCCTGTGCTTAAAACCACAATAACATTTGGCCCATTGAAGCACTCGCGACTAGAATTATATAGCCCACAAGAATTTAAGTGATTTATGGCTTCGTAAATTGAGGAACTTTCTATTTAACTCCAACTCTTGGTCTCATGTTACCCTTCATTTTCCAAGCTGTATTAAAATCGAGTTGGAAAATTGGGATCCTTACCGCGGAATATTTGCTATCCCCCAAGTTGATGTGTTAGATGTGCATTTAATTGGGTCACTTAAGTGGCCAAGTTTCACGGATGCTTTACTATGGAGTTGTCATCTTAGGAAACTCAACTTACTCTCAACTAAGCAAATGATTACATATTTCAACAATCATTTAATGTATATGAAGAATTCAAGTCGTTCTACTTCTTGTGGAAGCAAGCCTTGGACATGTCAATTAAAAGATGTGCGAGTCTATATGTTTGATCTAGAAGACTTGAGGCGGCAGCCTGTGGAACATAACGAGAGGAGGAGGATTCGTTTTTCATTAGATTGGAGGTAGTTTCTCTGTATTGGTGATACTCAGATTGAGGTCCCATTATATCTAGTTTTTCTAAAGAAAGTCTTTTGTCAAATATGATGTAGTTCCAGTAAATATAAATGCACACACAGAGCCGTGCAAATTCTTTGACTTGTGATGATGTTCAGTAGATGACTTGATACACTGTGTTTGGCATTTTTCTGTTCATAATTTCAGCTTTTGGCCTCAAATTATGTGTATTGTTGCGGTAGAAAAAAGAATTTATGCTGCATGTAGTTTGCATCTTTTTGTTTTCCCATATTATGGTAACTATTTGTTTTTAATTTTTTTATAAGTAATATGTTCTATGATTCTGTTGAAATAGAGTGTAGCAGCGCAGATACTTCCAAAGGCGAATCCAAGATTTGAAGTTTATGAGTTCGAATTCAGAATTATACTATATCCTGTCAAATTTCCCTGGTTCGAAACCTATATTTGTACTTATCTAGTGAGTCTTTTAACACATATATAGGGTGTGAGCCAAAGCTATTGGGTTTAGATGAACCCGTGGCTTATTCACTGTATGCGCCCCTGCTGCCAAAGCAAAGAAGTTCTAATAGTCATAGAGAACGGGTCGTGGAAGGCCTAAACAAGGGCTAACTTGCGATCTACTCTTATAAGTTCCTAGGTATTTTTCAAATCTCATTGGCCTGAGCTTTTGGTAGTATAATTGTTTGCAGAACACATTTCCCTAGTAGTCGTCGAGATATGTGCTTGAAGGTTCTGTTATTCCTCTTAACCAGACAAAGTATATACTGGTGGTAATTAAGGAGCAGATCCAGATTTATGCTCCGTCAAAAGTATTGAGTTCAAATGAAACCGGTGCCACAATGCTGCATCCGCCTCTGACAGTAGCCATTACCTCCTACATATACTGAAATCAAGCCTTAGCAAACAATGGAGCTCTCTGAACTGGTTCCACTGCTTTTAGAGGTTAAGAGAATTAAGCTCTAGTACTTCTGTCAGAGCTACATTATTTTAGTATATGCTCATTTGCAGTTGTTGGAGGTCGACGAATGAACCATTATCACTTGTCATCTCTGTTGGAATATCATAATAATCATAGAAGCTTAGCCGTGTTATAGACACTGTCTTTAAGGATATTTCATCAATAGTAGCGCATGCCCAGGCTGTGATACGAAGCCCTTTTGGTATAAACTAGGAGTAGAAACAACAAAAACTAATAAGGAAAATCCATCAAAGAAGTAGAAATAAAAGAGGATGTTTTGTTGCCTTGAATTGAGGCTTGTGTTTATCTCTCGTGCAGGGGCAGGGGGGAGCAAATCCATCTCTTTTGCCTTTAGGCTCAATTTTTGTGCGTGCGAGTCTAACCCCTTTTACGAGTAAAAATTGCGGGCCACCCTATTTAGTCCCCCAATTTAATCTATACCCGTTTTTTTTTAAAAATTTAACTTGTACCCATTTTTTAAATAACTTCAGCTCCCCTTTCCTCGTTGAGCTGAAGTTCGCCAGTTAAGTTGAAGTTCACCGGTTACAAAGACAAAACTTCAGCTTACGGGGCTGAAGTTCCCCAGTTACAAAGACAAAACTTCAGCTCTAGAGCTGAAGTTACCCAGTTACGAACTTCAGCTCCCCAGTTATAAAGACAAAAACTTCAGCATACTGGGCTAAAGTTCCTCAGTTACAAAGACAAAACTTCAGCTGAAATTCCCAGTTACAAAGACAAAAATTTCAGCTCTAGAGCTGAAGTTCCCCAGTTACAAAGACAAAAACTTCAGCTCTAGAGCTGAAGTTCTCCAGTTACAACGACAAAACTTCAGCATACGGGGCTGAAGTTCCCCAGTTACAAAGACAAAAACTTCAGCTCTAGAGCTGAAGTTAGTTCCCCAGTTACAAAGACAAAAACTTCAGCTCTAGAGCTGAAGTTCGCAAGCTACTTCAGGCCTGACTACTAGAATGCTGAAGTTTTGCGTGATTGTCTTTGCTACTTCAGCCCCGTATGCTGAAGTTGTGTCGTTGTAACTGGAGAACTTCAGCTCTAGAGCTGAAGTTCGCAAGCTACTTCAGGCCTGACTACTAGAATGCTGAAGTTTTGCGTGATTGTCTTTGCTACTTCAGCCCCGTATGCTGAAGTTATGCGCAAAAGCGGGTACACTTTTAATTTTTTTTACAAAACGGATATAAGTTAAAACGTGACACAAAAAGCGGATACGGATGCGAAAGCCCCCTTTTATGAGCTCCTTATTAGCGGCCCACTAGAGGATGACATAATAAAGTGGAGGAAAAAGTTGTCTTTATTCAATACATTTTACATCCGAAATCTACGAGACACGAGTAAAACATGATTATATATACATATCATATTATACTATATTATAAGTGATGTTAAAAGACCAAAATATCCAAATAAAAGTGAACGACATTTATGCCCTTCAATAAAGAGCTATGTATTCCTATAACATCTTTGTACAAAGCTGTAATTATACATTAAAATAAAGATTAAAAAAAGTTAAATTAGAAAAAAGAACTTCTATTTGTTACTCTTGAAACTTGAAGAAAAGAATTCAAAGAGTCGTAACGAATTCAATAGAAATTATAGGTTATATCCATTACAAACTGAAAAGTTATGTGTGTCACGCTTAATTGCTATTTAATGGTGGATAAAAATATAAATATCTCAAAAGGGGAGTTATGCTGAGGAAAGTGGCGATTTAACAATATATCCTTGCAGTGTGTCTTTTTATTCATTAGGTATGTTATAGTTGCATCATTTTCATACAGATGAAAACCTTGAGATTATTCGTTCTTTGGCTTATCTATATATTTCATAACAGTACTTAATATTTATATTATATCATACCATTGTGTAATGAATGCCCTACAATTTTTGTTGAGTCATGCAGGTTGTAGTTTATGTCGAATATCTATAATTCAGTTCGTCGATTTTTGGGTTGGTAGGTGTTTCTAATGGCAGATGTGTTGTGCAATTATCGCTGCTAAAACATTTCATATTTTTCTTATGTGAATTTATAGTGAGAATCATAATTTTATTTGCTTCTTATTTCAAACAGCTGTTTGATTCTATCCTTTCAAGGAACTATCTTTGTTTCAATTATAGACTTCATAAATTTCAGCAAATGTCCTCCCTCTATGCTAGGAGTACAAACTGATATTTTTGAGTCTAAATTTTGATGGACTTAGCATAAAAGCTATAGGGGATTGCCAATATTGTTTAAAAGCTGTATTAATCAATCCGAATTTTTAAAATTAATATGTTATTGTTAAAAGAAGCAGTATTGTGAATACTGATTCAAAAAGAAAGTTTTCGATAAACTAAAATTGATAGGTTTATGGAAAGACAATTGAATCGCTTTCACTTCTTGCTATGATCATTTTCTTTTAAGAATACGCATAATAGAATAGTTACACATAAGTTTAAATAACCTAAACGTTAGAGCAAATAAAGAGGCATTATGTTGATATATCATTTATGTAATTCAATTAAGAGCTACTAGAAAAAGCTAAATCTAAGAAAAAATTGATTGCACATATGGTGCTCCGGCTTACATGACGGCACATATGATGATTCTTTCCATCACTCCCCACTGGAGCAATATATATAATATATCTTTGGTGCTCAACCTGGTGTAGCACACTAGCCATATGGTGAATGGTGATTAGACATAGAGCTATGGCATGGTATGTTTCTTTACTCAACATTAACCTAGGACTAGGAGCTTCAGTTTTACTTCTTTTGAGATGCTCTCAACTCGAGTGTTTCATGTCGAAAAGTTTGTGGCATTAAATCACTGTCACTCCCTTGCTTTGGCTGGAAGTTCATAGCTGCAATAAGGCTAGTAACTTCAGCATTACTATGTTGATGCAATCGCCGCCATATGACACTGCTGAGGCAGTACACTTATCTTCAAAAATCGCGATCATTGGCCTAAGGGCTGCAATCGCGGGGTGCGGAACCCAAGGAGGTCTTTTTTGCACAAATAGAACTAAAATAGGTCCAAAAAAAAAATAGAACGGATCTATGTATAACGTCATAGTATATGGCGCTATACACTAACGGTAACTGTGTCGTTAGTGTATAGCGCCATATACTATGGCGTTATACCTTCTGACACATGTATAACGCCATAGTATCCGGCGTTATACCTGTATAGCGCCTTGTACTGTGGCGTTATACTTGTTTCCTGGGCCCACCAATAATTCAAAAAGCGATAGTGCTTACTACATTGGCGCTATACAAATTAAAAAAAAAAATTCCCCGGCCAGGCATTCTATATAAAGTGGTTAGAATTGCATTTCATTCAATCATAAAATATTTTCA
>ML362771.1:1071-61470 GCA_005239505.1 Nicotiana paniculata | reverse complement strand
AAAAAAAAAAAAAAAAAAGTATAATGCAGTTTTACCTTCAAAATTTCAGGAATTTTATCGGTACGTAACAAATAAATTTGGGCGGCACCAAACGTGTCCCATCTGGCGTCCATTATCTATCTATATATTATTATTATTAAGAGTAAAGGAAAAAATATTCACATTAAACTAAGAGACAACTTCAAATAAGCCGCTTGGCAACTTAGGAAAAAAGTTAGTTAAGTTATGTAGTACTTAATTTCTTTTTGAATTTAAATTTAGAAATAAAATTAAATTATACATTATGTGTTGTTAATAATTAGTTGTCTATTATGAATTTAAATTTAAACATACTTAACTATTTTTCTACGAAAATAATAATTTTTATATATTGAAAATTATTTATTCTTAAATCTATTTTATTTTAAATTGAGAAATTTTAAAATTATTTTAAGCTAAATAAACAAAACAGAAACTCCCACTTCAAATTGGGGAGTAACTTCTTCCTAATGTAGTTCTATATCTATAAAAAAAAACTACCGATTCAAATTGCAAATATATTTTTTATAAGGAAAATAATTCGAATACGAATTTAAAGATAGAAATATTATTTTGAATTTACATATTGAAATATTTGAGTTGAGATAAAATAAAAGTTTCATCTGCTTATGGAGAATAATACAAAAGTAAAAATTATTAAGATATCAGTAGGTTTATGATAAAAATAGTATTTTAAAATTACAATTTTATTTAAATATGGTAATATTTCAATTATATATAAATTAAAAATGATTAAAACTAATTATAATATTACAATAGAAAAAAATGTATAAAATAGAGATAATATGAGGATATTTCAACTTTGAATTAATTTAGAAAATAAAATAAATTAAGTAAATAATACCCAAAGATATTAGTGATACATTTAAAAAAATTGAAGAACTGCGAATAATAAAAAAAATTAAGCTCCAACAAGTTGGAGTTTTAAAATTATTTTAGTATCCATCTATATCTATATCAATATATAATAAAAGGAGAGACAAAGTCACCATATTAAGCCAAGTGGCATAACCATAAGATGACAAGTGTAGATTTTTAGGACAAAGTTGAAGTTTAAAGTTATTTCAAAATAAAAAATAAAAATAGAAGCGAGCAACAAGCATTTTCTACTTCAACACCTCCAATTCAAATTGAGTAGTAGTTTCAAATTGGAGTTTTTAAATTATTTTAAAAGTAAAAATGTAAAGCAAAAAAAAAAAAAACTGCAAACAAATTTGGAAGTAGTTTCTTTTAATATGATAGTCTATGTGTGTGTGTATATATATATATATATATATATATATATATATATATATATATATATATATATATATATATATATATATATATATATATATATATATATATATATATTAAAAGATTAGACATTGATATATTTATATTAAAAGATATAAATAGATAACGATATTAAATAAAGACGAAAGTTAAAAGGTCACGTGAAAACATGAAATACTATATATATTAGGTAACGAAATAGCAATAATTAAAATTCAAAAAATTTAATATTAGAAATAGAAGCGAAAGATGATTTGAACTTGAGATTATATTAAATTTATGGTAAAAACTTATGGATAGGACCACACACTTAATGTTTTACTAGTTAAATAAAATAATAATTGAATAACAAATTAAAATTTTAAGAATATTAAATAAATGTCTCATGTAGGTAATTTAGTAGATAGATGGGGAGGATGGGGAGATAGATGATGATGTCACACAACGTATCGTTGCAGGGTGTATGAAGTGGAGGCTCGCTTCCGGTGTCTTGTGTGATAAGAATGTGCCGTTGAGACTCAAGGGTAAGTTCTACAAGGTAGTGGTTAGACTGACTATGTTGTATGTGGCAGAGTGTTGGCTAGTCAAAAACTCTCATGCCCGACAGATGAAAGTAGCGGAAATGAGGATGTTGAGATGGATGTGTGGGCATACTAGGTTGGATAGAATTAAGGATGAAGTTATTCGGGACAAGATGGGAGTGACCCCTGTGAAGGCAAAGACGCGTGAGGCAAGGTTGAGATGGTTCGGACATGTTAAGAGGAGAAGCACAGATACCCCTGTCAGGAGATATGAGAGGTTGGCCTTGGGAGGTGAGAGGAGGGGTAGAGGTAGAGGTAGGCCAAATAAGTCTTGGGGAGATGTGATCAGGCGGGACATGGCGCAACTTGAGCTAACCGAGGACATGACCTTAGATAAAAGGGTGTGGAGGTTGAAGATTAGGGTAGAAGGTTAGTAGGTAGTCGTGCATTTCCCTTTGTCTTCTCTAGCTCGATAGTATTAGCGCTAGTATGGTACCCTTTTTTTTTCCTTAGTTTGCTATATTCACTTGTCTTGTTCCGTTGTTACTTGCCATCGGTAATTACGCAGTTTGCTAGTAGTACTTCGTTCATATTCTCGTTTGCTGCCTTGGAATTAGTTTTCTAAATATGTTATCTTCCTATTACTTGTTATCGGTATCCCTTTCATATTCTCTGTTGCTATCTTCGATTTAGTTTTCTAAATATGTTATCTTCCTATTACTTGTTATCGGTATCCCTTTCATATTCTCTGTTGCTATCTTCGATTTAGTTTTCTAATTATTTGTCTTGCCATTACTTGCTATCGGGGCTTCTCTCACCTTCTTTAGCCGAGGGTCTATCGGAAACAGTCTCTCTGCCCTCCCAGGATAGGAGTACGGCTGCGTACATCTTACCCTCTCCAGATCTCACTTGTGGGATTATACTGTATGTTTGTTATTGTTGTTGTATGTATGTAATTTAGTAACGAAAATAAAATTTAAATTTTATCCTAAAAATAAAAGAGAAAGAAAATATAATTGCACGTGATATAAAAATAATTATAAGAAAATACAATAGATTTAAATTATAATAATTTTAAAACTTATGTATTAATATTTTAGACTAATTCAATGTTATAACTTAAAATAAAATGTGATACTATATATGTTGATTATATTATAGAACAAAAAAAAGTTATTCAATGACTATATAAATCCCTTTCATTAATAGAGATTTTATTATTGAGTATATTGTATTGCCAAACAAGATTACAGTTTAAATTTATTAAACTAATACAATCTAATATGTTCGATCAAGCAAGATCATTATTTAATTCATTAATATTTTTTAACATTGATCAGTTAATATTAAAAGACCCCCCCCCCCTCCCCCCCCCAAAAAAAAAAAGAGAAGTTTCTTCCTCACTCTGTCTGTTTGCACTGTTCTGTACGTTGTGTTTTTTCTCAGTGGTCCTTACTTTACTACTACTTCTTTAACTTCAACTCTTCTTGTAACAGATCTGTTCATTATCTTTGGTTCGCCTGTCACTTTCTTGTCTTTGAACTAAAAAAATATTTTAGGTAAGGACCCCGTAAAAAAAATTCACTTTCTTGATTTTATCATTTGTTTTGTCATTATGTTGACTCAAATCTTTATGATTTTCAACAATTAAGCCCCTTCATGACCTATTAAATATTTGATAAAATGTTGCTCTCTTCTCTCTCATTTGCTCTAAGATTGCAACTTTTCAACTTTTTTTGATGTGAAAAGATGGTACAACTTTTGTACTTGTATGAGAAGTTTAAACATCTTAGAGCCCGTTTGGACATAAAATTTGATGGAGGTTTTTTAAAAAAAATTTCACCTTTGTTTTCCACATCAACGTATGTTCATAAAATTTTCAATTTTTACTTGAAAATGTATTTTGAAAATTTTTGACACTCACAAAACTTTAAAAATAATTCAAACTGAAATTTATATCCAAACACAACTCTAAAATTCAAATACCATTTTCGCTTAAAAAATTATTTCAGTCATTTTTTGAAATTTTACAATTCTTATGTCCAAACGCCTACTTAGTGTTTGTTTTTTGTTTCCTTTGCAAATATCTGTCTTGATGATTAAGGTTATGATATCTTAGCAGTTTCCAGAAGACCCGGAAAACTGATAATTTCTTATTTCTTTGAAATAATAAATAAATGTAATAATATGTAAATAAAGCAATGGGGTTAGTAGAAAACACAGCACATGGGCATGCATTGACTGGTTGCAAATGTCTTTACTCTTCTTTCTGTCTTTATTACTTTTATCTCCTTCTTTTCAGAGTTGCTGAATTCGCCCATTCTTGTTTCAGGCTATGTTTTTGTGCATTGTAATGTAATCTTGTGATAACTTTGCTCATTAGTAATTCTTGATTCCAGGATTAATGAGGGAATCCATTATAGAAACTCCAGTTGTTGAGACCAAGGTAAAATTTTTAGTGAGTTGTCATTCTTGATTTCTTGTCTAAAATTATTGTTAAGGTATGATAGTATTTATTGATGAACAGATGGATGAGTCAAATGGCTCAAGTCCTACATCAGTTTCATTTGGTAAGTATGAGAAAGATGGAGTTTGTTGGGAGAAATGGTCATCTTTCTCACCAAACAAGTATGTTGAAGAAGTTGACAAGTGTAGAACACTTGGATCAGTAGCTCAGAAGAAGGCGTATTTTGAAGCACATTACAAGAAGATTGCTGCTCAGAAGATGGAGCAAATAGAGCAAGAAAAGCTAATTAAAATAATGGATGAATCCCAATTTCAACATCATAGTGAAAGCACAGAGGTGTGTGATAGTCAGTTTGATTGTGAGAGATCTGCTACAACAACTGATAATAATGATGAGCCAAAAGAGGATATAGATGTCAAAACAAGTGACAATGGAGAGATTCCTAAGGTTGAAAAAGAGAATGGATCTCAAGATAATATGAAAGAGATTCGACGAGTCGATAATGAAGCAAAAAACTCCTCTGCTACGGCTCAAAAGGTGAAATTTTGTCCATCCAAACTCCTTTCATTTAAATTTATCTCTATGTTCAAGTTTCCATTTCCTGTTTTCAATTGTTTCTTGTTCATGTTCTGGTACATCCAACAATACAGGATAGGATATCACTTGTGACAAAATCATCAAGAATTTCCACTCCAACATCAAAACCGATATTGACTACCAAGGTTACTTCTTCATCTCAACCATTAGTGAAGAAGGTGAATGGGGTGTCGTATCGACGACGAAGTAGCAATACTCCTGTGGCACAAACCAATAAGGTACTTTCTAGATCATTCATATCGCCTTCTCAATCCTCGAACAAAAAGTTGAATGGTTCAACATTGCAAAGGAGCAAAAAAAATTCTCCCACTCTTGAGAAAAGGAGGGTACCTCCTACATCATTGCACATGTCTCTCAGTCTTGGTCCACCAAATTCTACATTGAGAAAATCTTTGATCATGGAGACAATGGGGGATAAGGACATTGTCAAACGAGCATTTAGGGCATTTCAAAACAGTTCCAACCAAGAAAAACCTGATCTGGATATGAAATATAGTGGATCAAAGCAGGTTGATTATTCAATTTGGTTCATTCTTAAAGAATTTTGTTGTCTCTACATATTTGTTCTGTCGTCTTCGTCTTCATACTACCAATTATATTTCCCATCACTAATGTACGGCTTCTGGTCCATGTTTTGTCAGGTATCGTCTAAGAGATCAGAGCAAAAGATTTCAACTTCTTTGACTCCTAAAAAGGAGGTTGAAAGGTAAAATCAATTGCTTTCTTTCTACTGCAAGTGCAAATAACACATGCTAGTTCTTTGAGCTCTTACCTACAACTTTTTTGGTATCCACGTATATTAGTCTAAAGATGGATAATGAAAACTGAGTATTACTCATGCATTTCAAAAGGTTGCCCGAGAATTTTCTATAAAATTTGGTCTTACATGCCATAGTACGGCCACATAGGATTGATACCTCTCCTCCATCCAAATATTGAGTAATGGAAATCATATCTATCCTAATCTTCATAAAATTTTGAATAGACAAAGACAAGAAATGAACTTCAATATGATGTAGAGGCAACTATCCTTTTCCCACACTATCAGAATCTTGGCCAAGAATATTCCATGTTGTGTGCCTGTTACCTCATGAGTTGTTGATAATCAATAGGGAAATCGGCCTTAGGTATCAGACGCAAGTGCCGCCAAACGACGCCTTTTCTACTGTTGTTCGGGAGGATCAGGAGGATCACCACCTTTTTTAAGATGAAAAGGTAGAAGTAGCACCAAGACGGTACTGAAAGATTACAATTGAAAGGCAAGCATCCTTTTATAGATTGAAGGACTGAAGAAGATCTAACAATGAGTCTTAAGTCAGAAACAATACTCTCCTTACTCCACAGATAGAGACTATTTAAACATCTAGCTTTTTACAATTGAAATGTTGTCCCTCTTTTCGTCGAATCACGTATTATTTCTCTCCAAACAAGTCGTCCAGAATGTGCAATTAGGAACAGCATTCCACAACTGTCTGCTGCTATTAGAAAAGATCTGTTTACACCAGCAGCATAGAGCAAGCTTGATACTTCCCGGCATGACACATTGGACTCCATAAATGTAAAGAACATGGACCAAATCTGCACTTGTCAGGAGGACCATCTTTAAGACGCGGTGGGGGTTTCTTTTGACAAATGAACAATGAAGAAAAGTGTCTTGAGCAAATGAAAGTTGTCTCTTATCATGCTGCAGATTAGCTGTCTAGTAATGAAGGCTATGTGGGTGGATAGGTGACGATTCTATGTGAGTGGTGTAGTGATTGATAGACCAGAATGTAGTTGAGGATCTAAATCAAAATGATTGAACTTATTTAATATTAATAATTCCATGTTTACCGCTTATTTAGCTGCATTCTCGTTCTTAATGGTTTCATAGCTGGCCCAAGAATGTATTGAGGATCCAAATCCAACTACTTGAACTTCAAATGGTATTCATTACATATTTAGATTTTGTTGTACCTCCTCTTTTGGTGTTATTCTTGTTCTTGTAGGTACCCCTACTGCATTGTATCCTCATCTTAGTTGACTTCAGATCAATTATAGCAGTATGTCGTTTCCTTTTCTTAATTTAAGTGTGCAACTCTTACAGCTGCCTTGATTTATTTGTTTTTACTGAGGACAAATTTCCATTTTGGGACAGCAGAATAAACTACATTTGCAAAAGAAATCTAGAATTCTTTCTCATTTATGTGATTATATACAGATGATAAGCATGCCTCAATTTGATATAGTATTATGCTGTCTGCTAATTTCGGAATTCGTTGAAACATGCCAATAACTGTCTGATTCAATAACAGGTTAAGGAAGACACCAGAAAAGGTTATCTCTCAAAAAGGCCAATCAGGGACTAGATCAAACTCTCTGTCATCTAGGTAAGATCTCTAACATTCTTTTATTAATGGTGATCAGGTTACTTGACCCCCGAACCTTGGTGCTTCAACTAATTAACGATTTCTGAACCAAACTTCATGTATTTTTCCCATTTACTGTAAAGTCTAAACTACACTAGATCCTGCTGTGTAACCTTTGAAGAAACAAACATAGTTAACTCTTGAACTAAGTCGCCAAACACGCTGACTGAGACTGCCTGCATTTGTATATAGCTACATGCTCTTTGTAAATAAAAATAGGTCTACCTACACGCTTTCAACTACTTATAGCTGGCCTCATTCATTTCATATCCCACTATGGTCTCAAACAGAGATTCTGATTAAACAGCATTGTTTGAAGAAGTTAAAACTTTTAATGGTTGGTTTGGAGCAGGGCGCCTAAAGATGCTGGTATAGAGAGGAAAAATGTGAACACTGTCAGACCTGCTGGCCAACGAACTGATAGATCAACCGATAAATTGAAGGAGGTATTAGCGAATTCCAACCTTGATTTTGCATCCTACTTTCTTTTCTTCAAGTTAGTAGTCAACATACTCCCCTTTTGTTTTACCCCAAGTATTTAAGTATCCAAAATTATATGCAATAATACATCTTTAGTCGGAAAACTGTTTTCACCCTTGAGGCAAGTTTTCCGGAACAAATGACTCATCTTCACACTTAAATTTTTTTATTTTTCTCCTTCCCAAGAAGCTCACTCTAACCACTTCTTTCAAAGGTTCTTTATTATCATCAATATTGCAGCAGTCATCTTTGTTATGATCTCCGCTAGCCAAAGTCAATCCTCTAAAAATTGTATTGTAAACTATCCGGTTTACAGTTAATTTTGAACTTCACCATTGACAGCGAATTAGTTAAATGGAACTGCCAAAGATATTTGCAAACTACTAAGAACTTTTGCATTGTCCTAGCTGTATATTAAATCATATATAACTTGGTATAGGAAGGGTCGGACAAATTTCACTTTTCGCGGCTATTGTATAGGCGGGGGACATACAATGTGCCTGAGGCCCAATCATCCATATGCCTAAAGTCTTCTATGCCACTGGAGTGGGAGAGTCCTTTATTTTGTCTATTTGTTAACCTCAACTCGATGTTTTAACATTGCAGGATGCCACCAAAGCTAAGATCCAACGTCCTGGATCAAATAGGTGAAGTTGTTGGCGTATATCTCTAGTAGGCTAAAAACACGATCTTCAGCATCAGCACGACACTTTTGTAGATGAAATGCTCCCCCAAATGAGTTATGCTTGCATGAACAAGAAACGTCTGAAGAATTGAGCGTGCTTAGGCAAGAGCAAGAGATATCATCTTCTGGAAATGCCAGGCCAGCAGTCTATATCCTTGTATTTCTGGTGTATTTACACTGTGCTGGACTACTGAATTGACTATCTTGTTCTTTTACATTGTTTAAACTCCAACCTCTCTGCTTAAGACATTGAGTAGAGTAGCAGTACATCATAGTAGAAAGTGTATAAATGTGTATCTGGAAAGTGATATCTATAATTGTAAGGATATGTTGTAGTATTGAGTTTAGGAATGTAGATGGCTTAAACCAACTGTATAGTGGGGTGAGAAGTAATCTACGTCCCAATGCAATCTTATCATATTAAAATAGGAGAAAAGGGATATACCCCTCTACTTTAATATATTGTTCATATCTACTATCTGTTATACTATCGGGTCATATCTATCCTTACTGTTAGCCAAACTTTTTAAAAATGCCCTCCACCCAATGGAAAGCCACCAGATTAATAAAATAATCATTTAAAAAAAATTCATTAACCCATAATCCGTAAAACCCATCACTTAAAAATACGTAATCTGAAATTTCTGAAGCATCTTAACATATTATATTTATTTGAGAGAGTGATGGTGGAAGTAGGATTAGTGAGAACTTATATTGTTGGTTATTAGTTGTTCATGGTGGCATTAAGATGTCATGTTATCACTTTCGGTTATTTTTTGTGTGTGGTTATAATATGACATCCTTTTGTCTAATGTAATGCACACTTGACAATTGGTTTGTATGTTGGTAATAACT
Source organism: Nicotiana paniculata (assembly GCA_005239505.1). Lineage (NCBI taxonomy): Eukaryota > Viridiplantae > Streptophyta > Magnoliopsida > Solanales > Solanaceae > Nicotiana > Nicotiana paniculata. Next base: position 52,143 of record ML362771.1, on the reverse strand, counting down.
GATATATACTTTAATAATAATTGTGTTTGGTTAATACATGAAGTTAGTGTACTTAGGTTGTTAAGTTGCTTTCTAACTTATTAGTGTACTTTTTTTCATTCTTGATGAATTTCTTAGATTGTAGCTTGATATTAAATTGAATCCTCTCTAATTTTTCTCTAATTTTTGTTCGTTATAAGTTCAATTGTTACTAATAATTATGAGCATCCCATCTCATAGTTTGGAATCTACTTTGGTTCTTAAAGCGAGATCTCACAATAATTACTTATTGCGCAAATGGTTAAAGCAGAATAAGAAAATCATGGTGCGTGAATACTCATCAACAATGACTCACTGTTGGAGGAAGAAATACTTTGGTAGATGCCCTAAGACTTTAGAACTGTTAACCTAATGAGATGTTATAAACATTCAAGTCATGATGGACAGAAAATCATGATGAATACTCGGTACTGTTCGACATGGTGAAAAAAAAAGAGAGAAGCTAGAAGAATTTTTTTTAAAAGGCAGAATATAATAAACATACAATAAGGATATTAAAAGAATTGGGACTCAATATATAAATGAATATATGATTGTCGGTATTTTTAGGCCTTTCATTTTTTGAGTTCAACAAGTGACTACGATGGAGATGAACAATATGCGGGGAAGAAGTGCAGTGAATGAAAGGGGTTTAACGAGTTATTAATGAATTTTAAGAAAAAGTTATTTTATTAATTTGGTGGCTTTCCGTTAGGTGGAGGGTATTTTTAAAAAGTTTATCTAACGGTAATAGTAGATATGTCCTGATAGTATAATGGAGGGTATGCGAATAATATACCAAAATAGAGGAGTATATTTGACCATTTTCCCTTAAAATAGCGAAGACATTTCATTCTGTTTTTAGGCTGGTGTGGAGGAGATTGAAGCTACAGTGGCCACCTATTCTCGTATACCAGGTTTATTTAGATGTGGAAGTCTATATCTGATTAGCAAGAGCAATGGATTAATATAACATGAAGATGGTGGTACTCAACGGTAAGTATAACTAGAAAGGGATTAATTATTAAAGAACAGTTATAAATGGATTAGTTACTTCTTATGAAATGGAAAATATTCAGATTTAATATAAAATAGCTAATCATTAAGTTCAAAACTTAAAACTACATCTTTCATCTAAATCACAATGATAAATTGGTTCGCTTACTTGATTTAGAGCTCGTTTGATTTAGTTGATTAATACTAGTTGATAAGCATCAAGTGCTGAAATTGATTTTTATTTATTAATTAAGCATCTGAGCTTTTGTAAAATGAAATTGATAGTAAGTAGTTGGTGTGTTTAGTAAGTAATTGCTTATCAGTACTTAATTTGCTAAAATGATAGAACATGATACCTATCAACATTGTCACGATCCAAAACTCAACCAGTCGTGATGACACCTAACATACTTACTAGGTAAGCCGGACTTAACAATAATAAACCATAACAACAGAAAAGACAGAAATAACATGAGTCTGAAATTTTAATATAGCACAATACAACTAATACATGATAAGTCCCCCAAAAACTTGTAAATACAGAGTCATGAGCTCTAATACAGAAATACAAGTCTGAAAGCAACAAATACAATACTGTCCGAAATAGCGACAATAATACATATGAAAATAGACTCTAAGACTGCGGACGAGAATGCAGCTCTACCTCGTCTCTCGATGCTCAGCTCAATAGGCAACCCCGCTACTGATGACTGGTCCCTACACCTGGATTAGCACAATTAAGTGCAGAGTGTAGCATGAGGGAAACCGACCCAATGCACTCAACAATTATCATAACTAACCTCAGCGAGGTAAAAGAAGCAAGAATTATAAATGATACTTGCTATAACCTCTACAATTTCATAGTTCAACAAGTACAAAACAGTCATGTGATAAACTCATTATAACGACCCGGCCGGTTGTTTTGAGAATTTAAGTCCCGATCGTCGGCATAAGGTCTTGAGCAACTCCTTATTATGTGTATTGACTTGCGTGCATGGTCGAGTTCAGTTACCGGATGATTCGGAGTTAAAACGGAAGAAGGATTCTAGTTTTTGAAGCTTAAGTAGTAGGAGTTGACCAGAATTTGACTTTTGTGTAACGACTCTGGAATGGTCTTTGGAGGATTTCAACAACTTTGTATGGTGATTTTGTACTTAAGCGTGCGTCTGAATTTGGATTTGGAGGTCCGTGGGGTGATTTAAAGCATTTCGGCGAAAGTTGGAAAAGTTGAAGTTTGGAAGGTTGAGAGGTTTGACCAAGAGTTGACTTTGGTGATATCGGGGTCGGAATGCGATTCCGAGAGTTAGAACAGCTTAGTTGTGTCATTTCAGACTTGCCTGCAAAATTTGACGTTATTCCGGGTTGATTTGATAGGTTTCGGCGCGAGTTTTAGAAGTTGGAAGATTTGAAAGTTCATAGTTCGATTCATGGTGCGATTCGTAGTTTCGACGTTGTTTGATGTGATATGAGACCTTGAGCGAGTCTGTATTAGGTTATGGAACCTGTTGGTATGTTTAGACGGGGCCCCGGGGGTCTCGGATGAGTTTCAGATGGGCTACGGGCCATTCCCTAATATTTTTTGTATTGTTGTTGTTGTTGTCTGAACTCCTTCATCGCGACAGCGGAGTTCCAGTCGCGATTACCTATTTTGTTTTGGGGCTCATCGTTTTCCTTCTTCGCGTTTGCACACCCGTCCCCGCGTTTGCGAAGCTTAGATAGTTAGACGTTCGCGTTCGGTGCTACCTCCTGCGTTCGCATAGTTCATTCTATAGGGTAGTATCTTTTCCTCTATGCGATCGCATAGATTTATACGCGATCACGTAGTGTAAATATGTGGCAGCCATTATTTCCTCTTCGTGATCGCAATTACATTTCCGTGATCGCAATATACAAAAATCTGGGGAGAATATAAAATCTTCTACTCCGAGGGTTAGCCATTTTCATCATTTTTGAAATTCTAGAACTCAATTTTGAGCGATTCTTTGTGGGTATTTTAAGAAAATCGATTAGTTAAGTATTCTTCACCTAAAATTTATTATATTACACAATTTTATCTTTATTTTAATCATTTAATTTGTGTTTTGAGTTGAGAAAAAAATGAGAATTTTGAAGAAAACTTTCAAAGTGTAAAATGATGATTTGAAGGACGAAATGGTATCGAAATTTGATAATTTTAGTATGGTTGAACTCGATGGAATGAGTGTTCGAATTTTGTGAAATTTATCGTGTTCCGAGGTGCGGGCTCGGGGGTCGACTTTTGGGTTGATTTTTAGTTTTTTATAATGATTGAGGCTTTATGATCTGGAATAGTTTCTTATGAGTTTTATTTATGCTTTGAAGTTATTTTGGCTAGATTTGAGCCGTTCGAAGGTTATTTCACTCGAGAAGTTTATTTTTGAGTATCAGTCTATCTTCTTTGAGGTAGGTATTTTGCCTAACCTTGTGTGGGGGAACTACCCCTTAGGATTTGAGTCTTCTGTGCTAATTGTATCATGTGAAGTCCGTGTACGGGAGGTGACGAGTACGTGCTCGGACTTATTTGTAGAAAATTGACCTTTTAGGGTCCTTAGGTCCTTGTATTCACTGAGTATGAAGTTGTTTGTTATGATTAAGTTTTCTTAATTACTAGTTTCACCTCTACCTGCTTTAATTGGAATTAATTGTGTCATGATCCACTCTTATTGCCTATTTGACTCTTATATGACTTAACTGAAGATTGTTACTTCTCCTATTGCCATATTATCTTTTCCTAACTACTTATTTTATTTAAAATTATTATTATCTCTTCTGTAATTATTTATCCTTAATTGAGGTCATGATTATCCTTTCCGTTGCTTATCCTTAATTGTAATTGTTGTACCTCTTTTGTGAGTACTAAATCCTAAATGAAGCTAGTTATCCTTTATCGTAGTTTAATTATCCCTATTTGGATTTATTAACTCGTGATATCTCCGTTGTTGTTGAACTGTACCTTGTGGGACCGTGGGTACATAATATTTTCTCCCTTGTTGAGTTGTTCTTATTATGGCTAGCATTCTCTATTGTGGTTATTCCTTGTGAACAAGTTCTACCATTTACTTGTGATTCGAGAGTTCTTGAGTTGATTTACTGGCCATACTCTTGTATTATTGTCATAGTTGCTGTTGTACTTATTGTTGTGATGCATGAGGTTTCTGCTGTATGGTTGTTGTTGTGATGCACGAGGTTTTTGCCGTGCTATTGTTACTATTTATATTTGCACATGCATCGTTACAAGGCGGGCTATATATGTGGGTTGCGCATGTGGCTAGACAAGGTGAGAATATTATTATGCACGTGTGGCGAGACACGACGGGTATTTACTTTATTATTGCACACGTGGCGAGACAAGTTGGCTATGTCGGTGATTGATTTCTGATGACTTGTGATGGCCTGGGGGCATTCCTGTTGATGATATTTATATAATGGTGCACTTACCTATGTGAGTTTTATCTTTTGGAAATAATGGGGAAACATTCTACGTGTTGTTCATTTACTCTATACTTACTAGCTGGGATGAACTATGTTAGAAAACTTGAGCAAGCATATATTTAATGACCCGACCGGTCGTTTTCTATTATCGGACCCCGTTCCCCTAAATGAAACTTCCCATAGCGCCTTATTGTGATTGATGACTTGCGGGGGCGTGTGGTCCGGGATTCAGAAGTGGTTAGAGCAATATTGAAACAATTGGTTCCTGCAGGTTGGCCTTTAAGGCCAAGTTTGGCTTCAGTCAATATTTTTAGTAAACGACCTTGAAATCGAGTTTCGACGGTTCCGGTAGCTTCGTATGATGATTCGGACTTGGGCGTATGTTCGGAATGGATTTTGGATGACCCGGGAGCGTTTCGGCGCCCAATATCAAAATAAGAATTTCCTTAAGTTAATATTGTGGTTGGGGCGTATTTTTGTGTTATCGAGGTCCGAACAGAATTCCGAGATCGGGAATAGTTACGTTATGTCATTTATGACTTGCCTGCAAAATTTGGGGTCATTCAGACTAGTATAGGTCAATTTGGCGCATTGTTAGCGAATTCAAGAAACTTAAAGTTCCTAAGTTTGATTCTAGGGGTTTTGAGGTGTAATTTTTAGTTTTAGCATTGTTTTGGGTGTTTCGAAGGCTCGAGCGAGTCCATATTATGATTTGGGACTTTTTGGTATATTTGGACGGGGGCTCGGGTGGGCCCAGACGCCTCTCGGGCACCAAACGAGGCCAAAAACTAGCTGAAGCAGTTGCTGGTGCACCTGATCTGGTGTGACCGCAGGTGCCGTTGCCCAGTCGCAGGTGCGAGATTGCTCCTGCGATCTTTGCCTCGCAGGTGCGGGTTCACGTGAAGCTGCCCATTTCTCGCAGGTGTGGATAATATCCGTAGGAGCGGAGCCGCAGGTGTGAGCTCCTCTCCGCAGGTGCGAGCCCAGGCTCCTTGCCCCTCTTAGGCATGTGCGAGTATTTTCTCGCAGGCGCGAGACCGCATGTGCGGTCCTTGAGCCGCAGGTGCGGAACCAAAGTAGGCAGTAAGTTCTTTAAAACACAGGATTATTTCATTTCACCCCATTTTTTTCCTCCATTAGAGACCTTGAAAGCTTGGGAACGAGCTCCACGACCTAGCTACTAAAAAGGTAAGTGATTTCTACCCTAAAGTTAGTTAATGCATGAATTCATAGTTGAATTAACTGCCTAATTAGTGGAAAATTAAGGAATTGGGTAGTAACCTAGGGCTTTCGAGAATTTAGAGAATTATCCGTGAATTGGCTATGAAATCATACAAAAATCATATATTAATGATCCTTAGGTTACGGGTGAGTGTTTCCTTCAAGAATTTTTGAAATCCGAGCATGCGGGCCCGGGGTTGGATTTTGGAATTTCTTCAAGAATGATGAATTTTACTAAATAATAGGAAAATTACATACTTTGAGTATAATTGGATATATTTACGTAACGTTTGGTTAGCTTCGAGTCCTTTGGGTGACGAGTTCGGAGTTTCGGGCGCATTCTTGACCCGCAGAGTAGGTGCGACGCGAGGTGAGTCTCCTTTCTAACCTCGTAAGAGGGAATTGTCCCTGTAGGTGTTTTAAATGCTATATGTGATAATTATGGGGGCTACGTACGTAAAAAGTGACGAGAGTCCGTACGTAGCGGCTATTATTATTATGTCCAGGTAGTTAGGTCCACATCATGACTTGTGTTTTACTTGAAATGAACTATATGCTTAATAAATTAAATGTTAAATGCGACTTATTTCCCTGAGATCATGGAATTTGAGAAAAATTGTAAGGAATTGTTTACTGAAAAGTAATTTAAAAAGGAATATTGTGTGTGCATGTGACCGCTTCGCAATTTACATTCCGCGAGCGGAATGTGATTTCCCCCACTCTTATGGAAGCGGGCCATACGCCACGGCGGATTGGAAGATGCACTTATGGTTCGGGCCGTTCGATCCTCGACAGTGCATAGAGATGATTACTTTATGGCAAGGATGCACTTATGGTTCGGGCCGTTCGATCCTCGTCAGTGCATAGATGTGAGTACTTTATGGTAAGGTGCACTTATGGTTCGGGCCGTTCGATCCTCGTCAGTGCATAGATGTGAGTACTTTATGGTAAGGTGCACTTATGGTTCGGGCCGTTCGACCCTCGGCAGTGCACGGGCACGACCATCTTATGGCTTAGGCCGGTTGTCCTTATACTGTATGCGCATGATTTATTTGTTACTAAATTCATGGACATTGATTTGACAGATATTTGGGGGAAGGTGAAGTAGTAGTTGTTTATTTATTTCCAGTACTTTCTTGGGTTTCAGTGCCTTATATATATTTGCTGCTTCACTGCTTTTACATGCCTACTGTTTTCATCATATTCTGTTAAATTGTATTGTTGTACCTTAGTGAGTGTCCAGTCAACCTCTCGTCACTACCTCTTCGAGGTTAGGAGGGATACTCACTGGGTACATTTATATTTATGTACTCATGCTACGCTTCCGTACTTAATTGTACAAGTTCTGAGGCTGGTGCATATGGTTGTTAGACCGGAGCTTGATTCTGATTATAGACGGACCTGACTTCACGGTGAGCTGCTTTCTCCTGGCGATCTCCGGCAGCACCATGGGGTTTCTTTTGCTTATCCCGTCTATTTCTTTCAGACAGTGGGACTATATATTATATCTTTTTTATATTCTGTTAGTATGCCCGTAGGACTTGTGACACTAGTTCCTGGCACACACATGTTGATTATTATGGATTATCGGTCTGTATATATTGGTTCACGCCTCCTCATGACTACTTTTGATTAAAAACTGGCTAATTATCCTTGTCGATTTATGTCTTAAGTTTTAAAAACTGTGTATATGTCGAAGTGCTTAATCTAATAAGAAGGAACCCTTAGTAAATTGAGTGTTGGCTTACCTGACCCCGCTGTTGGGTGCCATCACGACCTAAGTTAGGATTTTGGGTCGTGACAACATGGTATCAGAGCACAAGGTTCACGTAAGTCTCACGAGTCACGGGCGAACCCAGTAGAGTCTTGCGGATCGGTACAGAGACGTTTGTACTTATCTTCAAGAGGCTATAGGGTGTTAGGAAACCTCTCTTTGTTCTATTTTATCGTGCAGTCAATGGTTTACTAAATTTCATTCTTCTACTCTCTCACAAATGGTGAGGACGCGTGCATCTGATGTTCCAGACCCGGGAGGGGCCGCTACCCTCGTTATCCGAGGCCGTGGTAGAGGCGAGGAACGGAACCGGCCCGAGGTAGGGGACGAGGGCGTCCCAGAGTTATTCCGGTTCCACCACTAGAGGACCCTATCATAGAGGAGCAGGACGAGGTGCCTCCAGCAGATCCTGCTCCAATAGACTTCATGATGGCGCCAGGCTTCCAGGCGGTCATGGGCCGTATGATGAGATTTATAGACACTATGTCCCAGGCTGGTTCATTTCCAGCAAATCCTGCCACTTCTCAGGCGGGAGGGGGAGTCCAGACCCCTACTGCCCAGGCTGTAGGCCAGACAGCAGCATTACATCATAGCCCGTGTACACTGCCCGTGGGTGGGGTCCATCCTATTGCAGCAGCACCTGAGCCCAGACCAGCTGCGGACGGCGATCCGCAGAAGTTATTGGATAGATGGACTCGATTGCACCCTCCAGTCTTCAGGGGTGAGCGGGGCGAGGATGCCCAAGATTTTGTGGATAGGTACAGGGACAGACTGCACAACATGAGGATATTATAGTCCCATGGAGTGGATTTCACTACCTTCCAGTTGGAGGGCAGAACTCGTAGGTGGTAGAAGTCCTATATTCTCAGCAGGCCAACAGATTCTCCTCCTGTCACTTGGGAGCAGTTCACGCAGATGTTTCTGTATAGATATATCCCACCCTCTTAGAGGGAAGAGCTGCGGTATCAGTTTGAGCGGCTAGAGCAGGGACAGATGTCAGTGACAGATTATGAGGCCAAATTTTTAGAGTTGTCACTCCATGCACTCATGATACTACCTACTGACGCAGAGAGGGTGCGGAGATTTGTGGCTGGGTTGCATCCAGCTATTAGGGACACCATGGATCGAGAGGTGGAGATGGGTACTCCTTATCAGCTCGTGGTAGAGATTGCTCGCAGAATCGAGGGGTATCGGTCGAGGAGCAGGGAGCAGGGGCAGCAGGACAAGAGGGCTAGATTCTCCGAAAATTTCAGAGGTGCCCCAGCTAGGGGCAGAGGTCAGTTTAGCAGTAGTCAGCCCAGCAGGACTTCATATTCAGCACCTCCACCACCTCCCCGAGGTGTTCCAGCGAGGCCTCATTTCAGCGCCATGCCAGAGCGTTCCTACCGTCCTCCAGCCATTCAGTGTTCACCTAGTAGTTATCCCAGTCATTCGAGATCCTCCGACCCCTACTTCAGTGCTATGCCAGAGGGCCCACATCGCCCTCCGGCCATTCAGGGTTCTTCTTCGGGGACGCAGACTATGGTACCAGTGGGTTGTTATGAGTGTGGGGAGCCAGGTCATATGAGGAGGCATTGTCCCAGGTTTCGGGGCCAAGGCCGTACAACAGGGTTATCAGATGATGGGTCCGGCACCAGTAGTCCGGCCACCTAGGGGTGGAGGACAGGTCGGTAGGGGTCGTCCTAGAGGTGGAGGCCAGCCATGGGGAGGTCAAGCAGCTCCTATTCACTCTGGTGAAGCTTAATCTTCCGGTACTCCAGCTAGATTCTATGCCATTCCGGCCAGATCAGATGTAGTGACCTCAGACGTCGTGATCACAGGTATTATCTCAGTATGTGGTAGAGAGGCTTCCGTATTATTTGATCCTGGATCCACCTATTCATATGTTTCAACATTATTTGCTCATTTTCTAGATGCTTCTCGCAAGTCCTTGGGTTCTCCTATATATGTGTCCACTCTTGTGGGCGATTCTGTGGTGGTAGACTGGATCTATCGGTCTTGTGTGATCACCTTCTGTGGGTTCGAGACCAGAGCGGACCTTTTATTGATCGACATGGTTGATTTTGAGGTTATTCTAGGCATGGATTGACTATCTCCTTATCATGAAGTGCTAGATTGCCATGCCAAGATAGTTACTTTAGCCATGCCCGAGTCACCTAGGCTTGATTGAAGAGGTTCCTCAGTTAGTGCAGCCAGTTGGGTTATTTCATTCCTGAAGGCTCGACATATGGTCGAGAAGGGTTGTCTGGACTATCTTGCTTATGTGCGGGACACCATCGCCGAGTCTATGACGATTTATTCAGTGCTAGTTGTTCGAGAGTTTGCTGATGTATTTCCTTCAGACCTTCCAGGCATGCATCCAGATCATGATATTGATTTCTGCATTGATTTAGCTCCAGGCACCCAACCTATATCTATCCCTCCGTACCGTATGCCTCCGAAAGAGTTGAAGGAACAAATTGAGGAGTTGTTGGCTAAGGGGTTCATCAGACCGAGTGTATCGCCGTGGGGTGCTCCAGTTCTATTCATGAAGAAAAAGGATGGGTCCATGCGGATGTGTATATATTACCGCCAGTTGAACAAGGTCACCATTAAGAACAAGTATCCTTTGCCGCACATCGATGATTGTTTGACCAGTTTCAGGGTGCTAGGGTGTTTTCTAAGATTGATTTGAGATCGGGATATCATCAGTTGAAGATTCGGGCCTCAGATGTTCTGAAGATTGCTTTCCGTACGAGATATGGCCGCTATGTGTTCCTGGTGATGTCCTTTGGCTTGACTAATGCCCCAACAACATTCATGGACATGATGAATAAGGTGTTCAGGCCGTATATTGATTCCTTTGTCATTGTCTTCATTGATGACATTTTGAATTACTCACGTAGCCTGGGGGAGCACGAGCAACATTTGAGAGTTGTGCTCCAGACTTTGCGAGAACATGAGCTATATGCTAAGTTCTCCAAGTGTAAGTTCTGGTTGGATTCTGTGGCATTCTTGGGGCATGTGGTATCCGGAGAGGGTATCAAGGTTGATCGTCAGAAGATTGAGGAAGTTTAGAGTTGGGCACGTCCTACTTCAGCTACAGAGATCAGGAGCTTTTTAGGCCTAGCAGGCTATTATCGCCGATTTGTGGAGGGGTTCTCTTCTATTGCAGATCCATTGACTAGATTGACTCAGAAGAATGCCCCGTTCCATTGGACCGACGAGTATGAGGCGAGCTTTCATAAGCTCAAGGCAACATTGACCTCAACACTAGTTCTGGTACTGCCTTCCGGTTCGTGGATGTATACACTGTATTGCGATGCTTCGCGGGTTGGCTTGGGGTGTGTGTTGATGTAGGAAGGGAGAGTTATTGCTTATTCTTCGCGCCAGCTGAAGGTTCATGAGAAGAATTACCCAGTGCACAATTTGGAGTTGGCGGCAATTGTTCATGCTCTTAAGATTTGGAGGCATTATTTGTATGGGGTGTCCTGTGAGGTTTATACAGACGACCGCAGCTTGCAGCACTTGTTCAAGCAGAAAGATCTTAATCTGAGGCAGCGCATATGGCTTGAGTTGTTGAAGGATTATGATATCGCCATTCTTTATCATCCGGGCAAGGCAAATGTGGTAGCAGATGCTTTAAGCAGGAAGGCAAAGAGTATGGGTAGCTTGGCTTATATTGAAACAGAGGAGAGACCTCTAGCCTTGGACATTCAGTCCTTGGCCAATCGCCTGGTGAGATTAGACCTTTCAGAGCCTCATCGAGTTTTAGCACATGTGGTTGTTCAGTCTTTGTTATTGGGGGAGATTAAGGCCCGACAGTTCGATGATCTGTGCTTAAAAGAGCTTTGGGAGACAGTGGTACAGGGTGCTAAGGAGGTTACTATTGGCGAGGATGGTGTTCTGAGACTTCAGGGCCGTTTATGTGTTCCTAACGTTGATGGCCTGAGGGAGAGGATTCTAGAGGAGGCACACATTTCTCGATATTCTGTTCATCCTGGTGCTATGAAGATGTATCGTGATTTGAAGCAACATTACTGGTGGAGACAGATGAAGAGGGACATTTTGGAGTATGTAACTAGGTGTCTTAATTGCCAGCAGGTGAAGTATAAGCACCAGAGGCCAAGAGTCCTACTTCAGCAGATGCCCATTCCTGAGTGGAAATGGGAGCGCATCACTATGGACTTCGTGGTTGATTTGCCTCGGACTTTGCGGAAGTTTGACGCGGTTTGGGTCATTGTGGATAGATTGACCAAATCGACACAATTCATTCCTGTAGCTACTACACATACTTCTGAGAGGTTAGCCCAGATCTACATTCGGGAGATAGTCCGGTTGCACAGTGTGCCGGTGTCCATTATATCAGATCGAGGTCCTCAGTTCACCTCGCACTTATGGAGAGCTTAGCACAGTGGGTTAGGCACCCAGATAGACCTCAGCACAACATTTCACCCTTAGACTAATGGCCAGTCGGAGCGTATAGTTCAGATATTGGAGGACATGATCAGGGCAGGCGTGATTGACTTCGGAGGTCAGTGGGACCAGTTCTTGCCTTTGGCTGAGTTTGCTTACAATAATAGTTATCACTCTAGCATCGAGATGGCTCCATTTGAGGCTTTGTATGGTCGGCGATGTCGTTCCCCTATTGGGTGGTTTGAGCATGCGAGGCTAAGTTATATGGTACCGACCTGGTAAGGGATGCTTTGGAGAGGGTGAAGTTGATTCAAGAGAGGCTCCGCACAACACAGTCCAGACAGAAGAGTTACGCGGATCAGAGGGCGCGTGATGTATCACTTATGGAGCGAGACAAGGTTCTGTTGAAGGTCTCACTGATGAAGGGTATTATGAGGTTTGGGAAGAAGGGCAAGCTGAGCCCGAGGTTCATAGGTCCCTTCGAGGTGTTGAGGCGAGTTGGGGAGGTTGCTTATGAGCTAGCCTTACCTCCCAGTTTATCAGGAGTTCATACGGTCTTTCATGTATCCATGCTCCGGAGGTACCACGCCGACTTCTCTCACGTGGTTGATTTCAGCACTATTCAGTTGGATGAGAGGTTGGGCTCTGAGGAGGAGCCAATTGCTATTATTGATAGACAAGATCGCCAGTTGAGGTCCAAGAGAGTTTCTGCAGTGAAGTTCTAGTGGAGGGGCCAACCAGTCGAGGAAGCGACCTGGGAGTCCGAGGAGGACATGCGGAGCAGATATCCGCCCTTATTCAGCACTTCAGGTATGATTCTAGACCCGTTTGCGGCTTCAGGTGAGGCTGCCCATTTCTCGCAGGTGCGGATAATATCCGCAGGAGTGGAGCCGCAGGTGCGAGCCCAGGACACTTGCCCCTTTTTGGCATGTGCGAGTCTTTTCTCGCAGGCGCGAGACCGCAGGTGCGGTCCTTGAGCCGCAGGTGCGGAACACAGTAGGTAACAAGTTCTTTAAAACACAGGATTATTTCATTTCACCCCATTTTCTTCCTCCATTAGAGACCTTGAAAGCTTGGGAAAGAGCTCCACGACCTAGCTACTAAAAAGGTAAGTGATTTCTAACCTAAAGTTAGTTAATGCATGAATTCCTAGTTGAATTAACTACCTAATTAGTGGAAAACTAAAGAATTGGGTAGTAACCTAGGGCTTTCGCGAATTTAGAGAATTACCCGTGAATTGGATATGAAATCATACAAAAATCATATATTAATGATCCTTAGGTTACGAGGGAGTGTTTGCTTCAAGAATTTTTGAAATCCGAGCATGAGGGCCCCGGTTTGGATTTTGGGATTTCTTCAAGAATGATGAATTTGACTAAATAATCGGAGAATTCCGTGCTTTGAATATAATATGATATATTTACGTAACGTTTGGTTAGCTTCGATTCCTTCGGCTGACGAGTTCATAGTTTCGGGCGCATTCTTGACCCAGGGAGTAGGTGCGACGCGAGGTGAGTCTCCTTTCTAACCTGGTAAGAGGGAATTGTTCCCGTAGGTGTTTTAAATTCTATATGTGATAATTGCGGGGGCTACATACATACAAGGTGACGAGAGTCCGTACGTAGTGGCTATTATTATTATGTCCGGGTAGTTAAGTCCACATCATGCCTTGTGTTTTACTTGAAATGATATGCTTAATAAATTAAATGTTACATGCGGCTTATTTCCCTGAGATCATGGAATTTGAGAAAAATTGTAAGGAATTGTTTACTGAAAAGTAATTTAAAAAGGAATATTGTGTGTGCATGTGACCGCTTTGCAATTTACATTCCTCGAGCGGAGTGTGATTTCCCACTCTTATGGGAGCGGGCCGCACGCCACGACGAATTGGAAGATGCATTTATGGTTCGGGCCGTTTGATCCTCGGCAGTGCATAGAGATGATTACGTTATGGCAAGGATGCACTTATGCTTCGGGCCATTCGGTCCTCGACAGTGTATATATGTAAGTACTTTATGGTAAGGTGCACTTATGGTTCGGGCCGTTCGACCCTCGGCAGTGCACAGACATGACTATCTTATTGCTCAGGCCAGTTGTCCTTATCCTGTATGCTCATGACTTATTTGTTACAAAATTCATGGACATTGATTTGCCAGATATTTTGGGGAAGGTGAAGTAGTAGTTGTTTATTTATTTCCAGTACTTCCTTGGATTTCAGTGCCTTGTATATATTTGCTGCTTCACTGCTTTTACATGCCTACTGTTTTCATCATATTCTGTTAAATTATATGGTTGGACCTTAGTGAGTGTCTAGTCGACCTCTCGTCACTACCTCTTCGAGGTTAGGCGGGATACTCACTGGGTACATTTATATTTATGTACTCATGCTACGCCTCTGTACTTAATTGTACATGTTCTGAGACCGGTGCATCTGGTTGTCAGACCGGAGCTTGATTCTGATTATAGACGGACCTGACTTCACGGTGAGCTGCTTTCTCCTGGCGGTCTCCGGCAGCACCATGGGGTTTCTTTTGCTTATTTCCCGTCTCTTTCTTTCAGACAGTGGGACTGTTATTATATCTTTTTTATATTCTGTTAGTATGCCCGTAGGACTTGTGACACTAGTTCCTGTCACACACGTGTTAGTTATTATGGATTACCGGTCTGTATATATTGGTTCACGCCTCCTCATGACCGCTTTTGATTAAAAACTGGCTAATTATCCTTGTCGATTTATGTCTTAAGTTTTAAAAACTGAGTATATGTTGAAATGCTTAATCGAATAAGAAGGAACCCTTAGTAAATTGAGTGTTGGGTTTCCTGACCCCGCTGTTGGGTGCCATCACGACCTAAGTTAGGATTTTGGGTCGTGACAATACACGTAGTTAATCACTTATCGGTTAAGAGGATGGATCTTGATATTGTTAAGTATTGATACACACCCTTGTTTACTTGTCTATTATGCGAGAATGGCTCTATTGGCACATGAGTCGTCAGTGCGGTTATAAATTTATAATGAGGGCACATGATGCCAAGTGTTTAGGGTTCTAGAATTTGGACCCGTGAAAAATGTGGATATTCTGAGGTTCGGTACCTCGTAGAGGTTATTGGCTAAAATCTGGTGTGGAAGAGGTCATTTTTATTGAGTTGTTACTTGCCTTTCCTTGATCTGTGATCACCGAATTTAAACCATGTTCCATTCATTCTATTGTGTCATTATTATGGTGTTCCGCTGTTAGGTGTTGTTATCCTTTCTTACGGAATTTACCATACTATTTGTCATTATGCGTAGTATTTATATAGATATCGTACTATGTTGTTTCTACACTTATACTTGTTCAGGTTATTTAGTCCAGTAAGTGTCTTGACTGTTCTTCGTCAATACTCCACTGAGGTTAGTCTTGATACTTGCTGGGTACCGCTGTGGTGTAATCATACTACAGTTTTGCATATTTTTGTGCAGATCCAGGTATTGCGGAGTCAAGTGATCGTTAGCTAGCTGTTCAGATCTTGCGGTGGAGACCCAAGGCAAACCTGCTGCTGCATTCACAGGCTTCGGAGTCACCATCTAATTTTGTATTTACATTGTTTACCTTATTTCAAAAATAGTTGTATTTAAATGTCTTCAAGCAAACTCTGTAGAGCTTATGACTTGTACTATTGGTTTTAGAATTGTAAATTTTATAGAGATTTCTATTTCAAAATTGTTAGATGTTAGTTAAATATTATTGTTATTTCAGTTAATGTTAGGCTTACCTAGTCCTTAAGACTAGGTGCCATCACGACACACAACAGAGGGGAATTTGGGTCGTAAAAAGTTGGTATCAATGATCTAGGTTCATAGGTGCTATGAGTCATAAGTGAGTTTAGTAGAGTCTTTCGTATCGGTATGGAGACGTATGTACTTAACTTCGAGGGGCTACAGAACTATTAGGACAGTTTCACTTCCTTCATTCCTATAGTGCGAGTTTATTGATCTCAAGTTTGAGCTTGTATCATTCAATTCTCTCACAAATGGTGAGGACACGAGCTGCAGTTACTGATGAAGCTGCCCCTGGAGAAAATATTGCTAGGGTCAGAGGTAGAGGCTGAAGGAGAGCACATACCGCAACTAAGGCATCTACCAGAGCAACAGTTGAGGAGCTGCCAGTAGCTCCGGTTGGGGGACAGGTACCGGAGGTGCCTTCTGTTACCCTCGAACATCAGGAGACCTTAGCATAGTTCCTGAGCATGTTTGGTACATTGGCTCAGGCGTTGTTGATTCCGGTTGCACCACCTACTTCATAGACCGGGGAGGAACCCAGACTCCTGCCGCCCACACTCTAGAGCAGCGAGTTCACCTTGGTCAGGTTAAAGGTGTCATGGAGACACAGCCTGTGGTTCCAGTTCAACCCGTGGTTAGGGAAGTAGTATCTGAGGAAGAACAACTTAGACTTGAGAGGTACAAGAAGTACCACCCTCCTACCTTCAGTGGATTGGCGACAGATGATGCCCAGGGTTTTCTGGAGGAGTGTCACCGCATTCTTCGTACTATGGGTATTGCGGAGACGAGCGGGGTTGCTTCTACTACGTTCCAGCTCAGGGGAGCGGCTTATCAGTGGTGGCGGGCATATGAGTTAGGTAGCTCGACAGAGGCGGTTTCACTTACATGGGTCCAATTTTAGGAGATGTGCCTGAGAGAGTTTGCACCTCAGTCCCTTCGGGATGCATGGCGCGTGGAGTTTGAGCAGCTGCGCCAGGGCACTATGTCAGTATCAGAGTATGCCATTGGACTCAATGATTTGGACATACATACACCTGCTTTGGTCACTACAGTTAGAGAGCGAGTCTGTAGATTCATTGAGGGGCTCAGGCATGATATTTGGTTCAGCATGGCTTGAGAGTTGGAGTTAGATGTTTCGTTTTCGCAGGTGGTAGGGATCGCTCGCCTATTGGAGGGCATGTGGGACCAGGAGAGAGAGGTAAGGCGGGGCTAGGAGAGAGAGGGCAGGCGAGGTCAGTAGAGAGAGGACAAGGATGACTAGAGAGATCTACTGGTCCTTATTTTGGAGGTAGGGTATGTCATGGTAGAGGTTTTGTGGGTCAGCCAGTTCAGTTTACACTTCAGGCTTCACACGGTGTTTCAGGTACTTATGAGTCTCAGATACCCATACCGCACAGTTCCTATAGCCACGTCAGCAGAGGGGTTGCTTTGAGTGTGGAGATACCATCCACATTGTGAGAGATTGTCCCAGACTCCGGATAGATGTTTCACATCGGGGTATTCATGTGAGTAGAGGGCGACCAAGAAGGGGAGTCTGACCCGTTCATGTGTTTCAAATAGTAGGCTTGAGGCCGCTGCGTTAGATTATGTCATACATGTATGCTTTTGATTTATTATAGAGGAGCACCACCCGTGTTTTTTTTAGTTCTGCTTATTGGGGTGAGTCCTCGTATTTGTTGCTCCACCAATGAGTGAGTTCATGACTTAGTATTCTGTTTATGTGTTTTTACTTGTTGGGAGATTCTATGAGTGGTAGCCGTGTCTATCGTTTGTTTTTATTCATTATTTAGAGTTAAGAGACTAGAAGTGACTTCCTGTTATCCATTACGGTAGGTTTTGATGCGATTCATGAGTAAATTGGTTACGATTTGTGATTTGGATGCTCTACCAGGGTGAGAGTTCAGTAAGTGTTGTGATTTTATTGGCAGAATTGAGTTAGTGGAAGGTTTTGATTGGTATGATGTGTATTCGACTTGTGATTCAGAGTTGAGGGTGAGACCATCGCGACTCCGTGCGAGTTGTGCCTGTCGGGCTTGCTTGTTATTTCTCTTATATGTTTCACCTTACGTACTCAATCATTTTCGTCCTGTGCGTATTTGATTTTTGCGTACGGGGTGTGTGCCCGGTGGCGTTAAAAGTGACTTGTTGATTCCGGTGTATAGTTATGAGGTCTTCATGTTTCTTGCATCATTGTCAGCGTTCTGGAAGTTTGAAACAAGGTTCTAACGGATATGAAGCTAATTGCCGGAGCTAGATTTGATTACGTGCAACTGTTGTGATCAGGAATGTTATTTTGGGCCTATATGTGATGTGTCACATGGTGTGGTTTTAACTTATGGGTGTAGGCATAAGTGGTTGCAGCTGGTTGAGGCCGATATAGGGTGTAAATGTGGGAATCGGGTCTTTTGGAGACAAGCGGATGGTGGAAATTTTGACTCTAAGGCTTATTGGTGTTGATGGAAGGGATAAATTACAATTGAGGTGGTGTCGTCAGGATTATGTGGGTTGGCGGTGATATGGGGTCACTCGTGGGTATATGTTGGATGTTTTCATTCAGTGAATTCGAGGCGATTCTTGGCACGTTCGAGGATGAACATTTGTTTAAGAAGGGGAAGATGTAACGAGCCGGCCGGTCGTTTTGAGAATTTGAGTCCCGTTCGGCGACATAAGGTCTTGATCAGCTCCATATGATGTGTATTGACTTGATTGCGTGGTCGAGTTCAATTGCCTGATGATTCGGAGTCAAATCGGAAGAAGGATTCTAGTTTTGGAAACTTAAACGGTAAAAGTTGACCAAAATTTGACTTTTATGTACACAACTCCGGAATGGGCTTTGGAGGATTTCAACAGCTTTGTATGGTGAATTTGGACTTAAGCGTGCGTCTGGATTTGGATTTGGATGTCCGTGAGGGTGATTTAAAGCATTTCGGTGAAAGTTGGAAAAGTTGAAGTTTGAAAGGTTGAGAGGTTTGACCAAGAGTTGAATTTGGTGATATCGGGGTATGTATTAGATTCCGAGAGTTGGAACATCTCGGTTATCTCATTTGGAACTTGCATGCAAACTTTGATGTCATTCCGGGTTGATTTGTTAGGTTTCAGCGCAAGTTTTCGTAGTTGGAAGATTTGAAAGTTCATAGTTCGATTCATGGTGCAATTCGTAGTTTCGACGTTGTTTGATGTGATTTGAGACCTCGAGTGAGTCTGTGTTAGGTTATGGAACCTGTTGGTATGTTCACACAGGGTCTCGAGGGCCTTGGGTGAGTTTCGGATGGGCTACATGCCATTTTCTTATATTTTTTTGGACTGCTGTTGCTGGTGTCTGAATCCTTCTTCGCGACAGCGGAGTTCTAGTCGTGATTGCGTAGTTTGTTTTGGGGCTGATCATTTTCCTTCTTCGTGTTCGCACACCCATCCATGCGTTCGCGAAGCTTTGAGAGTAAGACGTCCGCGTTCGCTGCTACCATCCGCGTTCACATAGTTCATTTTATGAGGCAATATCTTTTCTTCTATGCGATCCTATAGATTTATACACGATCACGTAGTGCAAATCTATGGCAGCCATTTTCTCTTTGCGATCGCAGTTACATTTCTGCGATCGTGATGTACAAAAATATGGGCAGAATATAAAGTCCTCTATTCCAAGGGTTAACCATTTTCACCATTTTTGGAGTTCTAGAGCTCAGTTTTGAGAGATGCTTTGTCGGTTTTTCAAGCAAATCGATTGGGTAAGTGTTCTTCACCTAGAATTTATTATATTCCATGATTTTATCTTTTATTTTTTATCATTTAATTTTTATCTTGTGTTGAGAAAAAATGGGGATTTTGAAGAAAACTTTCAAAGTGTATAATGATGATTTGAGGGACGAAATGATATCGAAATTTGATAATCTTAGTATGGTTGAACTCATACCGGAATGGGTGTTCGGATTTTGTGAAATTTGTCGGGTTCCGAGGTACGGGCCTGGGGGTCGACTTTTGGGTTGATTCTTAGATTTTTATAAATATTGAGGCTTTATGATCCTGAATAGTTTCTTATGACATTTATTTATGCTTTGAAGTTATTTTGGCTAGATTTGACCAGTACGAAGGTTATTTCACCCGAGAAGTTCATTTTTGAGTAACTGTCTGTTATTTTTAGGTAAATATCTTGCCTAACCTTGTGTGGGGAACTACCCTTTATGATTTGAGTCTTCTATGCTAATTGTATCATGTGAAGTCCGTGTACGCGAGGTGACGAGTACATGCTCGGGCATATTTGTGGAAAGTTGGCCTTTTAGGGTCCTTAGGTCCTTGTATTCACCGAGTATGAAGTTGTTTGTTATGATTATATTTTCTTAATTAATAGTTTCATCTCTACATGCTTTAATTGGAATTAATTGCGTCATGATTCACTCTTATTGCCTATTTGACTTTATATGACTTAACTGAAGATTGTTACTTCTTCTATTGCCATGCTATCTTTTCCTAACTTCTTATCTTTATTTGAAATTATTATTATCTCTTCTGTAATTGTTTATCCTTAATTGAGGTCATGATTATCCTTTCCGTTGCTTATCCTTAATTGTAATTGTTGCACCTCTGTTGTGAGTGCTAAATCCTAAGTGAAGTTAGTTATCCTTTATCTTAGTTGACTTATCCTTATTTGGAATTATTAACTCGTGATATCTCTCTTGTTGTTGAACTGTACCTTGTGGGACCGTGTTTACATATTATTTTCTCCCTTGTTGTACTGTTCTTATTATGACTAGCGTTCTCTATTGTGGTTATTCCTTGTGAACTAGTTCTACCGTTTCTTTGTGATCAAGAGTTCTTGAGTTTATTTACTTGCCATACTTGTTCAGGTTATTTAGTCCAGTAGGTGTCTTGACGGTTCTTTGTCACTACTCCACTGAGATTAGTCTTGATACTTGCTGGGTACCACTGTGGTGTACTCATATTACACTTCTGCACATTTTTGTATAGATCCAGGTATCTCGGAGTCAGTTGATCATTAACTAGCTAATCTGCGGTGGAGACTCAAGGTAAACGTGCTGCTGCTTTCGCAGGCTTCAGAGTCACCTTCTGATTTTTTATCACTATTTACCTTATTTCGAAAACAATTGTATTTAAAGGTTTTCTAGCAAACTCTGTAGAGCTTATGACTTGTACTACCGGTTTTGGGATTGTAAATTTTATAGAGATTTCTATTTCAAAATTGTTAGATGTTAGATAAATATTATTGTTATTTTAGTTAATGTTAGGCTTACCTAGTCCATAAGACTAAGTGCCATCACGACACTGAACGAAGGGGAATTTGGTTCGTGACACTCATTAAGCACAGAAAGAACCATCTGCGTGTGTGCACATTTACTGTTACGCGATGCCTTCTTGATATTTCTTGGAAGGGCGACATAAGGCCAAGAAATCAATGTCAATGCGGTTATGATCCGCTAATTGGGGTCTCCTTCGTACACTAGATGAGACTATCAATGTCGTACAAGAAAATCAATGTCAAGAGCAATTGAGAGAACAAAAAAGAGAATGAAAATGAAAGAGAGATTGATTGTATTAATGAAAGCTATTACAGTAAGGCAATACAGTGTCGAGGGAGAAAGACACCAATACTGAGAATTTTTTGCTTGCTTGAAAGTTTTACTACTTGATCCCCCCTAATAAGGCTTAAAATAAATAAACCAAAGTTGCAGTACTTGACATAACTAATCTAGAGAAACATAATGGAAATACAAGAAGTGAAACTACTCTAAATTTGCAATAAAAAGGACTTAGATTCCTACAAGGTAGAAGCAGGTCCGTTGGAGAAAACTTTGTCTTTAGCATCAGAGTCTGCGCGCACGACGGAGTTGACATTTGCCTGCGGATGGGTGCTGGCGAGGGCTATCGAGGGGGCGACATAGGCACATGCGCGCTTGTCACTTGGCGCGGCCAAGACGAGATGGACATATATGGCGCTAGGCGTTGGGAGGCTTGACATGACGCCATGGGGAGCGTCTAAAGGGTTATGGGGAATAGCTGGAAATCTTCCCTTGACATCACTCAAGTACTCTGTTCAGTAAATGTTACATCATATAAATATGGTATGCAATTAAATCAGGTAATTAACCACGAAAATTGCAAGTAAAGATGGAATGTAAAATCCAAAACAAAACACCGTCCAGATTTTCATCAATATTTCCATATCTATATTGAATTACTGATTAGTTTTCTCAAATTCACGTTTACACTATCAAGAGAGAAACATGATAGGGTGACCCTAGGGGGATGGATCCATATCTATACACTACACGAATAACTCACGTGTTGCATGAACAACCCGCGTGCTAACAATGTCAACTGCACGAACAACTTACATGCTGCACGGACAACTCACGTGCTAATAATATCAATATCTGGATCCACACGGATAACTCACGTGTCAATAATCACAATCCGCCCGACGTGATCACATGCTACCAGTCGAGATCATAACATAGAAAGCAAATGTACGAGAATGCATGTACATGATCAATGGCTATCAAGTTTCATACTCTTTGTATGAAATGACATGGTACGGTGTAGGCATGTTCTATGTGTGCTATCACAGCTAGAACAACCAATTTCATAAGGAAATAGCAGTTTCTCAGGTTCAATAGGAAGAATAACCTCAACGAAATCTCAAAGGTGGTACAAATAGCTCAGAGGGGTACAAATAGGAGAAACATCACAACTTGAAGCTTAGAAGTCAGTTCAAAGAATATCATAGCATAAGCACTACCCCGAGCATGAAAATAGTACCCCCAATGTATTGGTCTCAACCCCACACATATGCGCCACTCATAACACGTAGCTATCACAAATAATTTAGGCAACTAGTGTCTCAACCAAGTTTAGCTATGATACTTACCTCAATCAAGCCAAATCACTCCGCTAACAAGTCCTTCCCACGTGTATCAACCTTTGTACGACTCGAATCTATCCAAAATAACTTAATACCATCAATAATAGCCATAGAAAATAATTCTAAATGATAAAGATAAAGTCTTGAGCCAAATATGCAAATTCGACTAAAAAAATCAACCCCAGGCCTGCATCCTAACCTGACAAAATTTACAAATTCCGAACACCCATTCAATTACGAGTCCAACCATACTAAAATCATCAAATGCTAACAACAAATCAACCCTCAAATCATCAAATCTCAATCTTCAATAACATAGTCTAAAAACCTCTAGACCCCACATTTAATTGATGAAATTTAGGTGTAATAATCAATGTGTAATAAATATCTAACATCAAAGTGATCAAATTTCACTTACCTCTTCAATTAGGATGAAAGGCACTCCAAAAATTTTCTTAGACCGAGCTCCCCAAATCCCAAAATGAGAAAAACACTCAAACCCTCGACATATGTAGTTTGTCCAACAAAACTACATCTCCGGTCAAAATAGTCGCACTTGCGACAATGCATCTGCAGAAATTCCATCGCAGATGCATAACCTCATTAATTCCCGACCATCCACTTCTACAGTTAGGCCCTCACACCTACGAACACGCATCTGCACACCTTTATCCGCTTCTTCGGAATCCTTTGCCCAGGTGTAATTGCATCGGAACCTGCAAATCTTCAACAATTATTCCAAGTACAAACATGATTCAACAACCATCCGAAATACCCCCAATTCCCTTAGGACCCTATCCAAACATACCAACAAGTCATAATACACAATATAAACTCGCTCAAAGCCTCAAATCATATCAAGCAACACCAAAATCACGAATATCACATAAATTCAAGCCTAATGAACTAATGAACTTTAAATTTCTAAAAATCATGTCGAACCATATCAAATTAACCCCGAATAACCTCAAATTTATATGCAAGTCCCATATGACACAACTGGCCTATTCCAACTTCGAAAACCAAAACCCGAATCCGGTATCGACAAACTCAACTCTTGGTCAAACCCCTCAATTGTAATTGCTCGGATGGTTATTTTGAGTATTTATCCCCATTCCCCCATTTATTTATTATTGTTGTTAGGTGACTTACTGGGGTGGTTGGTTTGGTTCCGAGGATGTTTCAGAATGGATTGGGACGTTTAGTCCCAAGGTTAGAAGCCTAAGTTAAAAGAGTTGGTTAGATGTTAACCTATATGTAAACGACTCCAGAATATAGTTTTGATGGTTCTGATAGCTCCGTATGGTGATTTTGGACTTAGGAATATATCTGGATATTGATTTGGAGGTCCATAGATGGTTTTGGCTTGAATTGGCAAAAGTTGGAAAAATTAAAGGTTTGGAGAGTTGAGAAGTTTGACCGAGAGTTGACTTTATAGTTACCGGGTTTGGATTTTGTTTCGGAAGTTGGAATAGGTCCGTTGTTTCATTTATGACTTGTGTGCGAAATTTGATTTCAATCGGAGTTGATTTAGTGTGTTTCGGCATTGGTTTTAGAAGTTGGAAATTCAAAAGTTTATTAGGCTTGAATTGGGGTGCGATTTGTGTTTTTGATATTATTTGATGGTAATTGAGGCTTAGACTATGTTCTTAAGGATGAGTTGGTATGTTTGGATGGGGTCCTGGGGGGCCTTGGGAGTGATTCTGATTGAAATTGGATTGAAGTTTGGACTTGAGGAAATGCTGAAGAGTTTTAGGTCTGATGCGATCGCACCTGCGAAGAATTGGTTGCAGGTGTGCGACCGCAGAAGGGGTCTTATGAGTGCAGGTGAGGAAGTAAATGGGGGCGTTGGGATCATAGAACAAGAATAGTATCCACATAAGTGAGGTCGCTTCTGCAATGAAGTGAAGCACAGAAGTAGGCTGGACCGCAGGTGCGATACTTTCTCCACAGGCGCGCGTGATCTTCTACAAAAGCAAAGGGGCGGGACTTAAGCGCGTTGCAAATGTGCACTCCTTTTTCGTAGGTATGCAGAAGCAGACCTCCTAACCGCAGAAGCGAAAATGCTGGCAGTTTCATTAAAACAAAGGGTTTGATGTCTTCTCTTATTTTGATAATTTTAGAGTGCGGACTAAGGCGATATTTGGAGAGCTTTTCACCTAGATTGAAGAGGTAAGCGATTTTTGATCACTTTTATCCATGTATTTTGAATATCCATTGATTATTTTATCTATTTATTATGAATCTAAGTTGGAATTTGGGGATTTTGACCCATGTATTAAAGGGTAAGATTTGAGGGTTTGAGGATCGATTTGTGGTCGGAATTAGATGATTTTGGTATGGTGGACTCGTTACTGAATGGGTGTTCAAATTTTTTAAATTTTATTGGGTTCCGAAACATGGGTCTGGGGTTGAAATTTTGGGTTGACTTTTTAACTTTGATTAAAGATCTTAGCTTTATCATTTGGAATCAATTGCTATAACTTGTATTGATAGTATTACATTATTTGACTAGATACAAACCTTCCGGAGATGGAGACGCGCAGAAAGGGATTGTTAAGGGAGTAATTTTCTTGCTTGAGGTAAGTATCTTATCTAAACTTGGTTGAGGCATTAGTTTCCTGCATTATTTGTGATAACTACGCGCTATGGGTAGCGGACATGTGCGGGGTTGAGTCCATATGCGTGCACTGGGGTACTAATTCCATGTTCTGGTGGTGTTTAGGCTATGACATGCCTTGAAATGACATATAAGCTTCAAGTTGAGATGTTTCTCGTAGTTTTACACCTCCGTGAGCTATTTGTATCATACTTAATACTTGAGACTTCATTGAAGTTATTCATCCGGTTGAACCCGATAACTGCTATTCATGATGGAAATTACCTGTCTTAGCTGTGATAGTACATGTTGCACATGCCTACACTTTAGCATGTCGCTTATGCTAGTTTAGGAGCATGAGATTTGTTATTCATTCATTACATACATGTATACTTTTTTATTTCTCCTGTATGATATGATTGGACTAGGTGCTTGTGACCATGCATAGGGGATTGTGTTGTTGTGTCTCTGAGCACGTCGGGCGAATTATGTTGTTGTGCCTGTGACCACGCTGGATGGATTGTGCTTGTTGGCACGTGATTTATTCATGCGGATACAAATATTGATATTAATAACATGCGAGTTATCCGTGCAACACGTGAGTTGTCCGTGCGGGTTCTATTATTAGCACATGAGTTGTCCGTGCAGATTCTATTATTAGCACGTGAGTTGTCCGTGCAACACGTGGGTTGTTCGTGTGGAACCAAATATTGATATTGATATTATTAGCACGTAAGTTTTCCATGCAACATGTGAGTTGTCTGTTCGGGTCCTATTATTAGCACGTGAGTTGTCTGTGCAATACATGAGTTATCCATACATCATGTGGATACAGATTCATCCCCCTAGGATCACCCTCTCATGTTTCTCTCTTGATGGTGTGGTAGAAAAATACTGAAGAACAATAACTGAGTGTGGTGAAGGGGCCACTTTTTAAATGCCGCTAATTTTAAGAACATTCGGCTAAGATCAGTCCCTCATAGGACCATTCATGTCAATCATCCTTCAAAATTCAAGACACCGTACTTGGAAATGGACTTTAAATGACAAGTGATTTAGTCCCGTTGTTGCATTAAGTATCAAATTGAAGTTTTCATAATTCGTTCTCTCTAAAATAATTTTCTAATCATTTTATTCATTGGCTGGTTATATCATTCAATCATGCTTCAAACCGGCTAGAGCCATCAATATGGGCTTGGCCCGTTGGCTCTACTTCATGGTCATGGAAGGGAGGTGACTATGGTTTCTTAAGTCAATTTTGAGGGCCCAAAATATTTTTAGGCGATCTTGTTCTGGAGTCCCGGGCCCACGCGGAAGGTGTGGGCTATAGCATATGAAAATATAGGAATCTTATGGCCGTAAAATGCCAAAAAACAAGAAACGGTCATGGGGGCTATGACTATGGTTCCTTAGGTCATTTTGGATGGCTCGTAAATTTTTTAGGCGATCCAGGTCCAAATGAATAAGTTACAAAGGTTTTCCTAGGGTTATAACTGAACTTTTTAAGGTTGCCTACGTATCCAAAATAGAATCAGATCTGAATGTAGTTCGTGGGTAACATTAAAGAAAATATGATGATGACTAAGCCTTACTCAGGCAACCTACGTATCCAAATAGAATCAGGTCAAAACATAGTTCGATTACAATAGTTTCAAAATGATGGGATTCAAAATAAAGTGCCCGAGTCTAACTTAGACTGCCTACGTATCCAAATGGAATCAAGCTAGAACGTAGTTCAATTACAATAAATGACTGAATCCGATGAGGATTGCCAATGTATTCCTGCCGAAGAAAATCAAGTCGTGGCGTAGTTTCGGATACATACAAAATGACATNGGGGGGGGGGGGGGGGAGACCAGACCCTACATGGGTTGCCTACGTATCCCATCGCGGGAGGTTAGGTCGGGCGTAGTTCTGGTAGAACCAAAACCTAACTCAAATTTAGTATCTCTTGATTGCATCTGAGTTGATACTTCGTTCTAAATCTTCCGTCCATTTCTGCCAAGATCAAAGCTCCTCCCGATAATATTAAATGGACCACATAAGGAGTTTGCCAATTTGGTGCAAACTTTCCCTTGGCTTCTTCTTGATGAGGAAATATCTTTTTCAAGACCAACTTCCTTGGTGTAAATTGACGAGGTTTCACCCTCTTGTTGAATGCACTAGCCATCATATTTTGATACAGCTGGCCATGGCACAATGCGTCCATTATCTTCTCTTTTATGAGCATGAGTTGCTCCTGTCTGACTTATATCCATTCTGCATCATCTAGCTTGGCCTCTTGAATGACCCTAAAGATGGTATCTCGATCTTTGCGGGTATCACAACTTCGGTGCCATATACCAACACGTATGTCATTGCCCTAGTAGATGTTCTCATGGTGGTCTGGTAACCTAACAACGCGAAGGATAACTTTTCATGCCATTGCCTATGATTGTCCATTATTTTCCATAGAATCCTTTTGATATTTTTGTTTCAACTGATCTAATCATTTGCGGTCTAAGGCCGTAGAGTTATGATGGTTATTCTAAAATTTTCACAAATCTCCCACATGAGATCACTGTTGAGATTGGATGCATTGTTAGTGATGATTGACTTAGGTATCCCAAACTGGCAGACTATGTTGTTACAGATGAAATATTCCATAACTTCCTTCGTAACGATTTGATGAAGGTTCGACCCATTTGATGAAGTAGTCAATGGCTACCAAGATAAAACAGTGTCTATTTTATACAGCAGGCTCTATAGGTCCGACTACGTCCATGCTGCAAGCGGCTAACAGCCAAGGTGAACCCATTCATTCAACTCATTAGGTGGAACCCGTGTGAAATCCCCGTTGATCTGGAACTGGTGAAAATACTGTACGTAGCGAATGCTATCGCCTTCCATGGTCATCCCAAAGTATCCAGCTCTTATAATCTTCATGGCTAAGGTGAAACCATTCATGTGAGGTCCACATGTCCTTGCATGTATTTCTTCTAGCAGTCTGGTGGCTTCAGTAGCATCTACACATCTTAACAGACCCAAGTCCAAGTCATCCTATATAGGACTTCCTCATTAAGTAAAAAGTAATTTGCTAGCCTTCTGAGTGCTTGCTTCTAACCATTAGTGACGTTCTCTGGGTACTCTCTTGTTTCAAGGAACCTTTTGATGTTGTCGTACCATGGTTTACCGTCTGGCTCTTAATCTACATGGAAGTAGTACGATTGTTTATCCCGGACCTCTATCACAATAGGGTCGATAAAATTCTTATCTGGATGCTGGATCATGGATGACAAAGTTGCGAGAGCATCGGCAAACTCGTTTTGGATTCTGGGAATGTGCTTGAACTCGATCTTTGTGAACTTCTTGCATAACTCCTTTACGCAAAGCAGATATGGAAGGATCTTGACATTCTTGGTAGTCCATTCTCCTTGAACTTGATGTATCAACAGACCAGAATCTCCTATGACCAGAAGCACTTTGATGTTCATGTCGACTGCCATCCTAATCCCGAGGATGTATACTTCATACTCAGCCATATTATTGGTGCATGGGATCCTTATTGTTGTTGATGCCGGATAATGTTATCCTGATCCTGAAATTAAGGTTGATCCAATTCCCACTCCTTTGAAAATTGACGCTCTTATCGAAGAACATTCTCCATCATGGTGTGACTCTGCAATGTCTTCTCCAGTGAACAACACTTCTTCGTTCGGAAAGTATGTAGTGAGCGTCTCATAATCTTTGTCCACTAGATTCTCTGCAAGGTAGTCATCTAAGGCTTGTCCTTTGATGGCCTTTTGCGTTAAGTGCACAATGTCGAACTCGCTGAGAAGAATTTGACATTTGGCTAGTTTCCTGTAGGCATCGGCTTCTGGAAGATGTATTTGAGCGGGTCGATCCAGGATATAAGATGCGTGGTGTATGCTGACATGTAATGCGTCAACTTCTGGGCGATCAAAACCAAGTCACAACAGGTCCGCTCTATCAAAGTGTATTTAGCTTCACATGGTGTAAACTTCTTTCTCAAGTAGTAGACAACTCGATATTTCCTCGCCGTCTCGCCGTGTTGTCCTAACATGCATCCGAATGTATTGTCCAAACTCACAAATATAATAATAGTGTCTTTCTGGGATCGGGAGGAACCAAGACTGACAGGTTTAACAAATACTCCTTGATCTTGTTGAAAGCTTTCTAACACTCTTCTGTCCATTTCGTAGTGGCATCCTTTTTCAGCAACTTATAGATAAGCTCGCAAATGAATGTAGATTGGGCTATGAATCTGTTGATGTAATTTAACCTGCAAGGATACTCATCACGTCCTTCTTGATCTTAGGCGGCGGTAAGTGTGGATGGCTTTGATCTTTGAAGTATCCAATTCTATCCCTTTCCTGCTTACGGTGAAACCCAACAGTTTCCTAGTGGGAACTCTGAATGCACATTTTGCGGGATTTTACTTCAAAATGTACCTCCACAAACATTCGAAAAACTTCTTCAGGTCGTCCAAATGTTCTGTACTCTTTCGAGATTTGATGATTATGTCTTCCATAGATACCTCAATATCTTTATGGATCATGTCATGAAAGAGGGTCGTCACGTCCCTCGTATAAGCAGCACCAGCGTCTTGAGGCCGAACAACATGACTCTATAGCAATAAACTCCCCAAGGCGTAGTGAACGTTGTCTTCTCCTCATCTTCTTCATGCATCAGGATCTACTGGTACCTGGTGAAAAAATCCACAAATGACTGTAGCTCATGCTTCTCACAATTATCGATGAGGATATGGATGTTTGGTAAAGGGAAATTGTCCTTTACAGTAGCCTTGTTTAGGTCTCTATAATCCACACATATCCTGATCTTCCTATCTTTCTTTGGCACCGGTACAATATTTTCCAACCATGTGGGATAATTGGTAACTCTCACCATGTTTGCCTCTATCTTTTTGGTCACTTCTTCTTTTATCCTCAAACTCAAATCCGGCTTGAACTTTTTGGGGTTTTGTTTGACTAGTGGTCTGGCAGAATCATTAGGCAATCGATGCGAAATGATGTCGGTACTTAATCCGGGCATGTGGTCATACGACCATGCGAATACATCGATGTACTGTCGGAGGAGCTCGACCAATTCTTCTTTCTGCTCTGCTTCTAAATGGATGCTGATTCGAGTTTCTTTCATGTCTTCTTCGCTTCCCAAGTTGACTATTTCTATATCTTCAAAGTTAGGTTTTTCTGCCTTTCCAACTACTCGATCTCTTGTGGGAGATTATCTGGCATCATGCTTTTGTCGTATTCCTCGTAACCTGGATCACTTTGCTCAAGGGTTTCATTATGTTTCATAATCACGGTACGCATGTTTTTATCATTTTTATTATTGAAATAAAAACTAAGTATAAATGAAGTGATAAATAATTTGTAATAATTTTTAAGAAAGCAATTATTTTTATTTCTTCAAAGAGGAACGGCTAAGCGCTCAATGAGGCAATTGAAAAAAGAGAACAGGCACGGTTCAAGCATCAATTGACCATGCATTTTTTTTCAAGAAGTTTTACAATTCCTCACTACCAAAGTCTCCCGGCGAACCTAAGACGGGCTAGCGGTTCTATTCTGTAAGTCCTCTCCTGGTTCGGCATCCCCAATGGTCAGTGTCTTGATATCAACTTTGTCACAACATTCTGTGATCATGGTCACGAACAACCTTCCCATGCTATCAACAATGTTGTCCTCTGGTGTTGAGCTTTGACCCAGACCCGGTACCGACTCTGGCATAAAAGCTCTCTTCCTAAAGACACAGTTGTAAGTCTTTCTGGTTGGGGGATGATAACCTATACCGGCTCTACCTTTTTTTCCTCTTGGCTCAATCAACTTTGTTATCCCATTTGATCGAACTCTCAGCCCAGTCCTTGGTCGATACTCGTTCTTCATCATTTCTCTCATAGTCATCTGTGATCCATATGGTGACTGCATACCTAGATTTTGCTCAGTCTCTCATATTACGTGGTCTGCATGATCTCGACCGCATGAAAAGCGACCTTGGAATAGTATTCCAAACTTAATCGGTCCAATTTACAAAGTTAAGTATATTTCTCCAATGACGTGTTAATGTGACCCGTCGAAATCTCTCACCCTCACATGAATTTCTTTCACTTATATAAGATGAATACCCAACTCTCGTAGAGTAGAGAGGGGGAAGATGTTGACTATGGACCCTCCATCAATAAGTACTCAGGGCACCGCTTTATCTTCACATTTGACGGTGATGTGTAAAGCTTTGTTGTGGCCTATGACTTCTACTGGAAGTTCATCTCTTCAGAAAGTAATCATGTTCACCTTAACCATCTATCGATAGTTGCTGCCAGTGCCTCGCTGGTAGTGTTGCTCGACATACTCACTCCATTAACACTTTCATCGGGGTGTCTTTGTGACTGTCAAAACTCATCAACAAATCCATGATTGATATATGCGCAGGGGATTTCTTCAATTGTTCCTCCAAAGAGTATTCTTTAGTTGATATTTTCTTCCAAAATTCTGCGGCCTCAACATCTATTATATTCCTCCTCTAAATCTGTTCCCTTCCTGGATTTCCTCGGTTTACCTCCTCCAATTCATAACACCTCCCTGACTTGCTCATTCCATGAGCCGCTGCAAAATCTGTCATCTTGACTTTCCCTTTGTGCTGATACGTCCGCGGGACTGTCTTGTATTCTTGATCCTCCTCATTCCTGATAATAGTGGTGGCCTGTTGCTGGTATGTCTGGACCATCACTGGAGGTTTTAACTATACATTGATCATTGGAGCTCTTCGAGGTGGAACCCTTGCAGCCTCAGTATTTCCTATTGTAATGATGGTTCCTTTCAAGTCATATTCTTCATAGAGGGTGATCATATTAGCTCCTTGATTATGGTGGTTCGGAAGTGGGTCGCGGTTCCCATTAGGCGGAGCTGAGGTGCACTAAATGGCCCCACTTTTGATAAGCAACTCAATTTCATTCTTCAGTCTGAAGCAATACTCGGTATCATGCCTGAGTGAACCTGAATGGTAGATGCACTATTTGGTTGCATCAAAGTATTTTTAAGGATGCTTAGGAATCCTCCCTTCTACCGAATGTACTTAGCCAACTCTCCTTACTCTTTCAAATAGTTGAGCCAATGGTTCAACGATAGGGGTATAGTTTCTAGGACCTCTTTCTTCGAAATTTACGCGAGGTCAGGGTGCATAGGTGAGTCGATTTTGGTGGGTGGTGGTTTGAACTAAAGCATATGGTCATGGTGGATTTGGATTTAGATGGGCGCGAGGTGGGTTATATTAAGGTTGGGGATTGTAGCATGGTTGTGTGTTGTATACTGGAGCATAAGTAGTTGGGTGTGGAGGATGGTTGTTCGGAGAGTAAGAGTTATTTCCTTGGGGTGAATTCGACTGGTAATAGGGAACGATTGCTGATACCTCTTCTTTCCTCTTCTTTCTGCTGCCTATCGAGCCGGATTGAATTGCTTTTTCTAGCTTCTTGCAATGCGGCCATATATTGTATTTTTCTGGACTTGATGCCTTCCTCTAAAAGTCTCCCATCTTAACAAGTTCGGGAAACTTCTGTCCCATCATGCCCATCATCTTTTCAAAGTAGATTCCTTCTTTAGCTCTGATGAAGCATTTGGTTAGCTTGTTGTCATCGAGGCTGGGTCTTGGCAGCCTCTGATGTCCAATGACGAGCATACTCTTGAAATGATTCTGACGATTTATTTTGCAAATTTACCAGGGGGAACCTATCTGGAGTAATTTCTGAGTTGAACCGGAAACAGTTCATGAAATCTTCTGTCATATCCTGCCACTCCCTCAGTCTCTGGGATCCTGGCGAGTGTACTAAGTAAGTGCCTTTCCTGTCAGACTTCTTATAAATAGCTTCATCCTTAACTTCTCATTTCTTTCTACTCCAACTAGCTTATCACATTAGGCTCTCAAGTGTTCATGAGGATCACCTGTCCCATCAAATATGTCAAACTTTGGAGGCTTGTACCTTACCGGAATGTCCACATTAGGGTGTATACACATATATACATAATCTAGACTTTCTCTTCCTCGAGAGACCTTAAGGTTCTTCATTTTTTTCCTCAGTGATCGCAACTATTCAGATACTGACTCTTCCTCCTTATACTCAGCTTCCTTCTCCATTTCGGCATATTGATCAACTTTATAAGGCAACCAGGCTGTGACGGACACTGTGAATATGGATTTTGAAATAACATATAAGGTTGGAACATATCTCTCATGTGTAGAGGTATGTGCCACATATATGTGCTAGTTATGATTGGTGGTGAAGGTTGCACTATCACGATGAGGGGTATGAACTGTATTGGTAGCAACTAGTGGATTTTGTGGTGGGTGAACATAATTTGGTACACAAGGGGTGTATATGAGAGGATTTGGTGAGTGTGCAGGGATTAGTGGGGGTATGATTTGGGTTATAGTGGCTGAAGTCGGGGTATTGTTTACTTGGAAGGTAGTTGAAGGAAAGTTATCAGGGATCGAATCTAGTGAAGGAAAACAAGGTGGTTATGGGAGCGTCATCACGGCCAGATGTGCCAATTCCCGGATGTGTTTCACTTACTCTCTATCAATGGTTCCATATCGTGTGCCATCTTACAACATGTTCGTCATTCTGAGTATCATTCTTTTCTCTTGATCGCCTTGGGCTATCAGCTATTACCAGAGCGTGTTCGGTCGTATTATCTGCTACATACATCTTCCCTTTTGATCTCAAGTTGTATGGTGGTTCCGCAAGTTTTTGGGTCAACACAAACCAACCTCTTCTTTGGGGAATAATAATGAAGTAATGCAAGAAAAGGAAAGAAAAAAAAAAATAGAAGTCAGTTTCAGTGTTTGCACAAATATGAGCACACAGAGCAGTTATTTCATGTATTCAAGCAAGTGGTTTTCCTAATGTGTGAGGGACCTCTCTTTGCCAGAGGTATTCATAAGTCGTGAATATTTGACAAATAATTAGATTCAACATGTTCAGATCCGAAGAAATCTTTCGGTTTTCATTAATAATATTTGGATTATAATAGGCGAGAGTAAAGATTATTGTATTGTTTTCAACATTCATAAGGTTACATGGTCTCAATACACTTTCCCTTAGGGAAATGGAAAGGTTTAGGATAAAGGATACATGGTAGGAAAAGGATGAAATCAACTAGCTACTAACAGCCATCCCCAGAATCATTTCCCATGTCTTCTTCCTCTTCGGGTTCCTCTTACGGGTCTTCTTCAAGTTCTTCTTCTTGATCATCATTGAATTCGGGCTCTTCCTCTAGGTTTTCTTATAGTTCTATCTCAAACTAAATTTCTATACACAGCTACCCGGTCATCATCCTCTGGAGGTGGATGCATGTGATCAATTGATCCTGGGACCACTTGACGATGCATGGAGTAGTGGGGTATAATCTCATGATAGATTCGTAATGATGCCACTACATCTTCCAGCCAAGATATTTCTTCCTTGCTTGTCGGGCCAACTCATCTTATTCGTTGATCCAGACATAATATTCTAGAGTTCACCTCAAATTCTGACCCAATGCCATCATAATAGATCATTCCACTCCTCCTGAAGTCTTCTCATCCTTGGTATCGAGATCTTCCCATTGTACTCATCTTCATACAGAGCCGTCGTCGTCTAGAGAGGTATATCCTGAATCAAACCAAACTGTCTGAGAACTCGTTGGGGTAAGTATGGATAAATTCCCTCGACTCTTATTAGCTCGATGAATTACTTCTAGGGAGTCCTTAAAATTATCTCGCCGCTTAGCCACGATAGCTTCCAGTTTATCCATTCTTTGCTCAAGTTGGTCAGCATCTCTCTCCATTCTTCTTGTTAGTACGGGTAGACCCAATGCCTCATTCTCTCATTGTGACTTTGAATCATATTACTAACACCCACAAAGTAATCAACTATGGCCTTTCATTAAAATAAGTGCATCGTGGCCCATATTTGGAGTAACATGTTACTTCCCTTGAAGAAATCATACCCCGAGGACATGCCGACAGTGCTATGAGAATTTATGCTAAAACCATTGGCACCAAGGTGGCTTAAAGGTGATCCCGGAATGTTTCCAGGACCACAGACAACAAGTTGATGCTGATCCGTACTCTCCTTTGTGGGAAAACCAGCAATCCTAGCAGCGCCAAATAGAAGGTTATGGGGTGCAGACTCTCTCTGGTATCTTGATCACACTGAAATTCTCCCATGTACCATTCATAGCTCTCTCGATGTCGAAACATTTCGAATAATTGTTCAAGGCTTATTCATCTGTCTTTAATGTTCCTCAAGCTTCGACTACCCCCCAAACCCAAAACATAGAGAAACCTGTAGCCGGTCATGGTGAACGGTAGTATTGGATTTCTCCCAGTGAATGGAAGCCCTATGAATCTATTAAATTCTTCCAATGTTGGCACCAACCCAGTCAACTAACTTGAAAACCACATTCGACGGATCCCTGAATTCTATCAACAAATAGGTAAGCACCCTATCGACCCGGATGTTCACTAAGATAGTCAGTGTTCCTATGTGTGACCTGATTTCGTCTCGATTCTCTAGGCGAATATTCTTCCACCATTGCTTTATCTTTAGCGGTGCTCCCATGACCATATTGATTTTGAGGATATTCAGTTGATTTCCATTTCTGAAGAGGATAGAAAAAGGGTTTGATAAGTGTTTGCTCCGGATCTTTAGTGTCTCATGGTGATTGGTTCGTCGTTCCAAAAAAGTCATGTCGTTGGGTGCATGACCCGTTGACATTAGGATGTCTTTCCTAATTGTGTGTTGAAACCAAGGACCGATTCACCTAAGGTTTATGCAGTATGACCTCTATATTTTGCTGGATTAGAGTGTTCCCTAATTTTTAAGTTGGACTAAATATTGTGAGAAGTTATGTCAGTTGACCTGACAAAGCCATTCTCACAAACTAAAGAATTTTGGAAAGAAGGTTCGAAGGGGTGTAAAAGACAACCCTATCGTGCCATTGTGTGTGATAGTGTACGGCCAAG
This sequence comes from Nicotiana paniculata, assembly GCA_005239505.1. Lineage (NCBI taxonomy): Eukaryota > Viridiplantae > Streptophyta > Magnoliopsida > Solanales > Solanaceae > Nicotiana > Nicotiana paniculata. Next base: position 16,037 of record ML362771.1, on the reverse strand, counting down.
ACTCGATACAAAAGAATGTGATGACAGTACATATAAAGCGATAACAAATAGTGGGATGTTAGTAGCAACATTAAAGTAACCAGATAAGTACATAATGAATAAGTAAGTAGGTAACCGCATATTTCCAAATTAAGCATAGCTAAAGCATTATATAAACAAATGTTCTTAAATTCTAGGTCTAGTCTAAGTCTGCTAAGGTCAGAACCTAAGTGTAATTCCCCAGCAAAGTCGCTATGTTGTTTTACTCTATTTTGCATTAGTCAAAACAAGATTCAACTAGTTATTCCCTATTGATGATAAAAGAGAGCCGCCACATAATATTTAAAAGTATACTAGGGTACCTATTTAATTGTTAAGATCATTATCCTATTAATCTACTAACCAGTGAGATTTGGATAAGGGTTCTTGTTCTTCTAAGGGGAAAGTGTTAGGCACCCCCTAGAATCTACCTAAGGTAGCTTCATAGGACTTAGATTAGGTTCGAGAATTAAAAGTCTATATTCTACTTTGGTTAGTGCTTAAAAGTGCATAACTTATTCTATGTCATGTTTAAAACTTATCATTTTGAAAAGAAGATAACGTATGTACTTTGTAAAAAGAGAGTATAGGTTTTGAAAAGTCCTTTGAAAGATATCTACATAATTGAAAGAGTTTTGGAAGTGTATTTATAATGTGTAGATTTGTAAACTTGTAAACGTGGCTTAGTGTAAAAAAAATTTCTACCTTTGAGGTAAAACATATTTGTATAACTCTAGTAAAGTAAGGCTATTTGAAGAAGGAGGCTTTAGATATACCTTAGATTAATTTCAAACCTTGTACCCAAATTTAGTAGAAAAATTGTTTGAAGTACCCTTTGTTGATGGCCAATTTTGACCTTCCCTTTTAAAATTAATTTACTTATACTTAATAATTTATAATAAATATTTTGAAAGTGTTTTTTTTGTTAATAAATACTTATTTCTACAATTAATTAAGTATTAGCTTTGAAATTAACCTCTTAGTGTTAAGTATTATGTAATTGCAAATATGCTTACTATTTTAAGTTTATTAAAATAACTTTTATATACATCACATAGGCCTTACGATTAATTTAATGAATTAACCTTAATTAATAGTCAATTAGACTACTACGTTAATAATTTAAAATTAAAGATAAAATGAAATATTTCTTAATACATAATTAAAATAGTTAGTAATGTATATAACAATTACAATTTACTACATTTTATTGAAAATTATTAAGCTTCTTTAATTTAATTATAAAGGGGATCAAAAGAGGCTAAAGGCTATACTTGCAGTTCTCAATTAAACCTTGCTACTCCCTTTAATTGGGATAGTTTTGATTTAATTGGGATCAAACAACCCTTCCAATCCACCCTGGCGATCCTTGCCACTCCCTTTAAACCAATAGTTGTGCGCCACATCGCCTTTCCCATTCCCTCACAAAAGAAACACAACTAATCTGAGTCGTTCATCCCACAGACCAACAGTTTGTATCCATTTTCCTTTTAAATTTAATAGCCCCAACGAGCTTGATCTTGGTCTTTGAAACCAAGGGATCTAACATCTCTCAAAATTCGTTCATAAAAATGCATAAATCCCAAATTATCAGGACTATTGATCCAAAATATAAACGACCCAGATCCCTTCCCCTAAGTTTAACCTAAGAGACGACCCCAACTATTATCCTAACCCTAATTTTTTCCACATTGAACGGTCGCCTCTTCTTTCCCTTTTCGTTCATTTTTCTCTCAACCTCCCATGAGCATCAATCAACAAACCTTGCACAAATTCGTGCAGGTGATGAGATTTCTTAGCAAATCATCTCTCCTGCCTCCCTATCCGCGAATCTCGTTGTATTTACTTCTTCATTGATCAAATCTAAAACACCAGACATGGCCTGTAAAATCGAAGAACTCATTTCATCTTTGTTCTTTCAAATCCAAACTTGCGGAATCGTCCGCTTTGTCCATAGTCTATGAGACCAGTGATTCACTTTCCGTTTTCACTGATTAAATTCAAAACCCCTCAAATCTGAAAACCCAGCTTGAACATATAACTTCAAATCACTTAAATCCTCTCTTGCTCTGTCAAATCGGAGCATGCATGTAGTTTTTCAGGGGATTCAGTATGCGAATTCTTTACCTAGAGGTCAAACGTAGTGACCACTGAGTTTTAAGTATTGACCGTTGGTCCTCTTCCTTCAACAATCAATCTCTTTTCTCAGGTAAAAAATCTTCGATGTTTTCCCCTCTACTATTCTTTGATTTCACTTAGTTTGCTCACTTCATCATCACTTCGTCATCTTCCACTATTTGATTTGACTTTTGTCGAACCCTAGAGGCATTGAATGCCACTATAAAAGGATCCTTCAATGCAATCACCTAATAGACTGAAGAAAGACCAGACCTAACACGAATACAAAAAAAGGAACACTAAGATCTCATAAAAGTGTAGGTTTCCAAATTGATTTCTGGTTTTCTTTTCATTTATGAGTGCTTTAAATGCTCAAGCTTGAAGCTTTGGGTCCTAACCAATTATAAAGAATCTATGTTTATTTTGCTACCCTAGAGAAGGTCAGTACACCTCTAACTTTTCTCTTTTAATTGTTTTACTCAAATATCACGAACATGTTGTTGTCTTTCATTAATTATGATCGTTTATGATGTTTGTCATTAGAGTATAGATGTCATTTTAAGTTCATGATAATGTGTTGTTAATTTGTGGTCATTTGTCATGTTTTTGAGTATCTCTAATTGGTATTGATTAAGTTTTTATGTGACCTTAATGACTTTCATTTCTGAATCCAAATAGTCTACATGATTAAGTTTTCTTAATATGCCTTAATGACTTCTGATGTTTGCCTAGACTTCATATTTCTTTAATGATTATGTCATGATATCTATCAATATCACAATGTTCTCTTCATTCTGTAGTTCTGTAGTCAAGATTTTTGTTTGATAATTCTAACTAGGACAAACCTAAAAGCTGATAGTTTAATCCTTCACTATTTAGCTGAAACATGTGAAGTTTAGGTGTTTAAATGCTATCCTTCTCTATATAAGTGTTTGTTAACTCCAAAAGTAGCTTCGGAACCATTACTATGATGGTCTTATGTTTCGGTTTAACTGATGGTTGCATCTCTAGGTCTCTCTATATGAAACAGTCTCATTAAGGTGAACCTTTATGAATATCAGTAACCCTTCTGCATATATCCTATCATGATCAAGTTATCTTTTCATAAAAATAGGTTGTAGTTATGTTTGTCATAGCTTAATGATAATTGTTTTCAAGCTAAGCATAACTGCCTCATGCTTAGATGTTAATCTTAGTCTGTCTGGCTGAGTTAAACCTTTTGGTACAATATCTTCCTTGTCTTTAATCCCCTTTAAGACATTGCTGATTTGGTCTCATAATAGGTGGAACTCACCCTATTTTTGTAAGATCATAACCTCGTTTGAAGTATCTATGTGTAGTTGATTAAATGTTTCATATACCCCTGTTTGTCTTCATGATCTCATGCTCCTGTACATTGTTTTAAAATTGCACTCAGTCCTCTCTTTCCCTGCTGATCTAATCTATAAATCCTAAGAGAATTTCCTATTGCTGCTGCTTGGACATAATAGTTTACCTAAGGTTATTACTATCATGAAGATGTCATCCTGCCCTTAATTACAAAATGAAGTGAAACTGATAACCTTTGATTCTGTTAAGCACCTTTAAGGATTCCATGTTTGAATCTTTAAACCTGTAGTATGCTAAAAGTATTGATTATGTTCTTGTGTCTTTAATAACACCTGTAAAAGTTGATAATTTTGATTGTTTGTATGAACCTTCACTAACACTTTAAAGAGTTCCAAGTAATATTGTTAACCTATATGAGTGCTAGTGGTAAGACCTAAGCTAACCAGTCTGTGGTTAGTTAGCTCGGACAAAGTTATATGTATTTCTGGGTTGCTGCATATCTGAACTGTGTGCTCCTTATCTATCCTTAAAATATGATCTCAAGTGTTTGGTTCTTTAGCAGTAACATTATAGTGTTCCTACTTCTATGTGTCTTTGGAATCTGACCTTCACGCTTGTTTAATATGTGTTTCATTCACCTAGTATTGGAAGCAGTTATAAAAATGAAAATGTCTTTATGTCCTTATGTTATTCTATCAAGAGAGAAGTATATTTTTGTGGTAGGTGGTATTATGGTAGTTGGTTTACATTGAAAGATCCTCATTGGCAATTAAACCTATGGAGAAAAATAATTCGTTAGTGGTTAAGGGTATTTGGGAGTAGAGTTTAATTCTAGGTTGGGCTATTCTCTTCGGCAAAAGCATTGCCCTGGGCCTTGAAACCCTTGGGAGCTTTGAAGTGTCGGGGGATTCAAAGGGGGCATAGCCTTGAGTGGGACTCTCTCCTTAGCCCTTAATACATTGACACTTGTTATTCTCTTTGGTTTTAGTGTTTAATGACAACGAAAGATTTTCAATATAAATTATTTTCCATATATAACCACCATATTATTATAAGTTCTCATGGTATTCGAGTATTAATAGTTTGTTATATTTTTTTCCAATCATTTTCTTATCTGTTTCATGCATGATTGAACATATATAACTTGTATTTAATGACCTTCTCTTTTTTTTTTTGAACATGTACATTTGTTTGGGCCTGTTGAGTTCTTAAGGAACTCAGGCCCAAGTCCAACATTGCTGTATTTTTTGGAAATACAAAGTCAGATGCCGCCTTCCCTATCACAGATGGGCCAACCTCTTTGAGGCCCAAATACTAGAGTCAAATCCTCTCCTTTAAACTTCTTTATTATTTACTACTTCGTTACTTAGTTTTACTACCTTGTCGGATTTTGCTGCATTCTTGTTGTTATTTTGTCACACATGTATACAACAAGTATATATTGGATTGAATGCTTTACTTTCTATTGTAAGTCATATAAAACTTAGGCAAGTCTTAAATAATATAGGATTAAAAGAAGTATTAGATAGTAACCAATCCCACATTCACTAATTATAATTTATTCTACTATGTTTTCGCTAATTTTTCTTAAGGATTTTGAAGCCCAAAAGCTTATCAACGGACGACAGCTCCTCTTTCAAAAAGAAAACCAAACTGAATCGCAAGTCTAATCTTCAAAAAAGGGAAATGAAATCATTTCAAACAAATAAAGTGTTGTCGCCCAAAACGTTTTCAAAATGGTTTTCCTTCAAGTCTAATATCAAGGTATATCTTAGGCTTATTCTCATAGAACCTTCATCCCATCAAAACAATACGCACCTCCATGCTTTAGGAACAAGTGCTTAAATTTAGTTCTCCTTTTTTTTTACATATTTTTCTTGAATACAAAAACCATATATACTTTTAAGCTCTTTTAAGCATATATGCAATAACATCATTTTTCTGAATCTCTTCTTTAAATTCATCCTTTCTAAAACTACACTCTTCCCACATAGGAATTGTGACCTAATGTATGGTAAGCTTTAGAACACTAGTTAAGACATGATATAAATAATTCTAAATCTAGTCTAAGTCCTATGGAGCTACCTCAGGTAGATGTTAAGGGGTGCCTAACACCTTCCCCTTAAAAGAACAAGAACCCTTACCCATAATCTCATCGGCTAGCAGGCTAATAAAGAATATGAATTAGTAATTAAATAGGTACCCTAGTATACCTTTAAATATTATGCGGCGACTCTCTTTCATCAACAACAGAGAAACCACAAGTTGAATATTATTTTGACTAGGGTGCAACACCCTTGAATGAAACTATATTTCGTTTTGGTTTTGTAGAAAAACTTGATCTTGAAATTGTTTTCCTGATTTTGGTTTTTAAAAAATAAGGATATTTAGCTTTTGAATATGTTCTGAACTTCAAGAATTCCAATGGCTAGTACATGTGTAAAAAATAAGGATATTCAGCTTTTGAATATGTTCTGAACTTCAAGAATTCCAATGGCTAGTACTTGTGAAAGTGAAATGAAATGATTATGTATGTTAAAGTTGTATAACTAATGCAGGAGAGCAATTCCTTTTAGTTTTACCTATGGTTTTTAGCTTGACTAGGTTTCTAAAGTAATTCAAAGGTAATAAAACAAAGTATTCACTCAATCATTATCAGGGTTATATACACATAGAGGCAATAACAGATTACGTAAAGAAAAAGCGATAACGGAAAGGAAACTAGACTCGTGGTTTGGGTCTGAAGAATGTTAGGCCCAGTAACAACAAACAGCAGCAACACCTTTAGGTGACTCCAAGTTCAGACTAAGAATTTTGGCTTGAATTCTTTGAGAACACGGTAGGCCTAACTCAGATTCATGAAAAAGAAAAAAAATGAGAAGGTCATTCAATATATTGCCCAATTTAACATTTAAACACAAGTAATATCAGTCTAGGCCCAATATAAAACTGTAACAAATACTGGTAATTAAGAATGCAATAAAATTAATGTAAGGCCAAAGAGAGTACAAATTGGCAGCGAGGCCTTTTTTTCATTTTGCACTAACCTAAAGAGATTGATTAGTGTCAATGGTTAAAAGCTTTAGGTATAATTCCATTCATGTCCAAGACACCCTTGGTGGTGGAAATGAGGGTGATAAGGAAGATGTATATATCCGAAAATCAGTTTGAGTTCATGCCGAGTCGTTCTACTACAGAAGTTGTTCACCTTATTAGGAGACTAGTGGAACAATATAGGGATAGGAAGGAGGATCTGCACATGGTGTTTATTGACCTGGAGAAAATGTATGACAAGGTGCATCGGGAAGTCCTTTGGAGATGTCTGGAGGTTAAAGGTGTGTCGGTCGCTTACATCAGGACGATTAAGGAGATGTATGATGGAGCCAAAACTCAGGTTAGGGCAGCAGAAGGAGACTTAGAGTATTTTTCGATTGTTATGGGTTTGCACCAAGGTTCAACATTGAACCTATTCTTATTTGCGCTGGTGATGGATGCTCTGACACACCATATTCAAGGGGAGGTTCCATGGTGCATGTTATTCGTTGATGACATAGTTTTGATTGATGATATGCGAGGCGACGTTAATGATAGGCTGGAGGTTTGGACACAAGCCCTTGAGTCTAAGGGTTTTAAGTTGAGCAGGACAAAGATAGAATACCTGGATTGCAAGTTCAACGCCGAGTCGAGGGAAGAGAGCATGAACGTGAGGCTTGGATCTCAAGTCATCCCCAAGAGAGGCAGTTTCAAGTACCTTGGATCAGTTATTCAGGGGGATGGGGAGATCAACGACGATGTCGCACACCGTATAGGGGTGGGGTGGATGAAATAAAGTTTAGCATCTGGAGTCCTGTGTGATAAAAAAATGCCACTGATGCTCAAAGGTATGTTTTATAAAGCGGTGGTTAGACCAACCATGTTATATTGGGGTAGAGTGTTGGCCAATTAAGAACTCATATATCCAGAAGATGAAAGTAGCAGAAATGAGGATGTTGAGGTGGATGTGTGGGAAAACTCGGATGGAAAAGATTAGGAATTATGATATTCAGGAGAAGGTGGGCGTGGGCGTGGCTCCTATGGATGACAAGATACGGGAAGCCATGCTCAAATGGTTCGAGCACGTGTGGATGAGAAGTCCCGATAAGGAGGCGTGAGAGGTTGGCGTTGGATGGTATGAGAACAGGTAGAGGGCAACCTAAGAAGTATTGGGGAGAGGTGATCAGGTAGGACATGACATGACTTCAGATTTCCGAGGACATGGCCCTTGATATGAAGGTGTGAAGGTTGAGCATTAGGGGTTTTAAGTTAGGAAGTAGTTGAGCATTTTTTTACTTTGTTTTGGGTTCGAGACTAGCTTGATAGGGTTTTGTCTTAGAATGATAGTGGTTAATGTTCTGTACACATTATTCTTCTATTTTCATAGTACCGGGCCTTATTTACTTGTTACTGTTATTATTTTTCATCGATTTTCTGGCCCTTATGTTACCATTGCTATTTCTATGAGTTACGTTGATGGTACTAATTTATTATTTCTGTTTGTCATCCTGAGCCGAGGGTCTTTCGGAAACAGTCTCTCTACTCCTCGGGGTAGCGGTAAGGTCTACGTACTCACTACCCTCTCGAGACCCCACTTGTGGGATTATACTGGGTTGTTGTTGTTGTTGGCCAAGACACCCTTGGATCCCTGGGACCTCAGAGTTCATAAGGTGTCTCAGGGACCCCGAGCAGTGCTTGTGTCAGGGAGGGTATATCAACCACAAACTAAATCTTACTCTTAAATACCCTTAACCCATCACACTTATTCTTCCCAATAGGTTTAAGAGCCAATTAAGTGCTCACTGTAGTTCCAAGACAGTAACAATAACACAAAGGTATATACACTACTCATAGAGACTATACAGAGTACTCCCATGAATATGAGCTAGCCGATGGAACTTTATGGATCAAATAAGTGTAGTACATTGTTAACAACTACAATTATGCAGAAGAAAGTTCAAAGAAAACCATTGCATTGTGAAAGCAAAGAAAAGGGACAACAACAGACTATTTTCGAAGTCCGAGTATTAAGTCATGTGATTAGGGAATAATAAGATACACTCTCTTGTTGATAAGTTCAAGTTTCAAGAATCCTCACTCACAGTGCCTTAACAACATTTTAGAATATCTTCGAATTAACTAGGGCTCATGCATAGACAAAATATTAACTTCTATTAGATGTATGGGTTTTTACCTTGGAAACGGTATACAATTGCATTTGATTATATGGTTCTAAAAATACGTGATCTATTTTAATACCGGTTGTTTAAGAAATAGATGCTGAGTATGAAACGAGAAAAATGAAATAAGTGCGAAAAGAACTAAGTTAAAACCAGGTTCTAAAAAGCCAGTCTCGAGGGAGGTCAGGCAGGCCTCGAGGAGCTTGGCTAAGGGCAATCGACGATAGTATAAGAGTCTTGAGGGACTTAAGGTTGGCCTATTTATGATAAATAATAATTAATAAATGAATAATAACTCAAGAACACAATAAATGAGAAGCAATAATTTAATGAGACAATTGTAGAGAGTATTTTTTGTTAGAGAGCAGAGGATGTTCTTGTTCTTGTATTGAATATCATGTCTCTTACAAAGTGACAAGGGCACCCTTTATATATTAGGGGGAATCCCAACATAGTACATGTGTAATTAATGCAAAGAGAGATGGTTGGTACATCCATTTAATGCCACGGTACGAGCTTGTACTATTTTGTGTATTTTGTCAGCTTTAACCATGTGGCCTTTTGGGAATTTCCCGCCTTTCAACGTTGATCTTCGATTTGCAGTACCTCGAGGTCGAGGGCCTTCGATGTGCACCCTCGATGCAAAAACTCGAGCCTTCGAGCCTTTGTCTTCACTGAAGTGGCCGTAAAATCGGGCTCTTCGATTTTAGCCGTATACAGATAGTCCCCGCATTTCTTAGAATGAAGAGATAAGAAATAATTTTGACCTTCCGCCCCTTCGACACTCCTATTATGATGTCAGCCTATTCAGAATATTAAATGAGGTGACGCGAAAAGCTGTGCAGAGGTCACTGTCAACAAAATTCTCGAGGGGCCCATAAACCGTCACATGTTCGATTTTCTCGCTTCAAGCTCATCCAAAGGACCCCTATAAATACTACAATCACTTGCCTTTCATAGTTTCACATCTTCTTATTCAAACCATCAGAATTCATCTAAGTGTTCTCTCTTCTTATCTTGTGCCTGCTCACGTTTTTCCCATCTTCCTACTACAAAACTCGATAGTCATCATGGAAAAGACCTCCAAAATGGTTCCAATAAAGGAGGGGGATGCTACTACATGTGGCCCGTCTAAGGGAAAATCAAAAACCCCTCATACCACTGAACAATGCATTCCTGGCCCTTTCGACACCATTTCTGACTTTTTAATAGAAAACTCCCCTTTTACACCGGGCCGATGTGAGCCCTTGTACCGATATATATGTGTAATATCACACGTTGATAGGGTGAAAATTGACTGCAACTGGAGGGAGGCTGCCCGAGTAGATATCCCTACGGCCGATGAAAGCATAGTCACACACAAGCCTAGCTTCCTTAACATCTATACATACCCCTTCACCTTAGGCCCTGCCGATTCTTCTTCCCCACCGGTCGATCCGGTGATCCTTGATTTTTGTCGCCAATACGAGTGACACTCGGTCAGATCTATCCTTCTTTTTGGAGGATTGTATACATGTTTTTGTCATATTACCAACATGGTCAGGGTAATGACCTTCACCCTCGACTTTTTCGTGGGGGCCTTATTAAATTACACCGTCAATCCACAAAGGCGTTCCTCGCCTGCATCGACGATGATAGGGACTGGGGGTGGATGAGCCGATTTGTCAGAATCAGAACCTCCGATATCATCCCTGCTGACAGAATGCCATTCCTGGAGGAGTGGAATATGAATCATGAGTATCTTCGACTTGAGCGTGCTTTTGTTGTCTCCTTCTATTTCGACTGATTTTCCTTTAATTGTACAACCGCTGTTTGGTTTCCCTATGCGGTTCAGGACCTTCTGGGGTGGATCAAAAGTTTAGACTCTAATTTCCCATAAAACAAAGGTGTATGGCATGAGCTAGCCAAAACACGATGGCAAGCCAAGAACCATGGTATGTTTTTGTTGTTACCTCTTACATATTCTTTGTGAGAATTTTAGCTGATGATGCTTTTTGACATAATATACTTGTGTAGGCCTTGGTGAAGGCGTTCTGATGAGACCGCCTCCACCTGGTGAGAAAGAGGCCTCGAAGGCCGAAAGAGATAAGAAAAGGAAAAAAGAGGCCTTGGATGGGTCTCTAAAATAAAAAAGGGCAAAGGCTCGGAAGCCTAAAACTGATGCCACAGTCATATCTTCGACGACCGCTGAGAGTCTGCGGGCCAAAGAAGAAAGTGATGATTACCAAAGGGCACGACAAAGTATTGATGATTCGAGAGCCGCTGGGCACTCGTCTGTTGAGCTAGAGGCGGTCGATGCAGACCCGCTGTGCGTAGAGGAGACCCTCGAGGAGGGTTTGAGCATAGTCCCCGAGATGCTCATCGGACATGGAATAGTCCGAGGTGAGGAGTTAGAGGGGTTTGCTGCTGGAGCTTTCGAGATAGGGAAGAAACCTCTATGGAGGCCGACATCGCATGTGGATTTCATTTGGGCCCGTCATTCTCTCTAGGGGATATACAAGATGCTCAAGTTAGGGGTGTCCCTAGTCCAGAGACCTATCATGGAGAGGAGGACGCATTTGGAGGGGGTAGATGAGGAGACCGATGTTGATGCCCCAGTTTCCCTCGAGGAATCCGAGAGGCTCCAAAAGTAGGTGACATTTGAGAACAACATACCCGTTTTCTAATCTTCTATTCTCATTTTTTGATTTCCCTTCATTGTGTTGCAGGTCAAGAGGCTATATGACCAGGCTTTCTCCAAGTTGAAAGATGAGCTGGCTCATCGTGGAGGGGAGATCGAGAAGCTTATGGAGGGTTCGGTCGAGCTCGAGGCTTTGTGCTCTCGAAAGGAGGAGGAACTGATCAACCTTTGGGCGAGCTTGGAGAGAGTGCTTCGGGAGAGATCTAATTTCTTTTCTGTGGGATTCTTCAGGGAAATTTTGTAAAGAGAACTTTGTACGTATATTTTTTGGAAATAGAATATTTTTCATCATATTTACCATAAACTTAGCTTCGTAACTTTTTCCCCTCAATATGACTTTTATGCTTTGATACTTTGCTTCCCTGGGACTCGTACTTGCAATAGTAGAATCCTCGAGATCGGGTACCTTCTCAAGGTTAGATCGGCCTGCAAGCTTCGATTCCTCGAACCTCTTAAGACGGTACTATTCATACGACGTGACTGTGAAGTGACCGAGGTGGCCCCACCGGTACAGTTCCTCAAGTGACATGACGATCTGTCAGAAATTGAGTGGCCTTTAAGGCAGTTGGTTGGCCACCTCTCCTTCTATAAAAGTTCTTGCTTCTCCTTCATTCTAACTCTTGCATTTTTGCGAAAAAACTTCAGCTTTACTTTCTCATTCCTTTTCCATATTTTCAAAAACGAGTTCTGCTCCTCCCTTTTTACCTTTGTTTCGAGTAACTATGGCTGCTGCTCCCGAATCCGTTCACCAAGAAGAGGGAAATTCATCCACTGCCCCTAGCCTGGCCGGTGGATACCGCCGGCGTATGGCGAGATGACCTCATATTGTTTTGCTATAAAAAAGGGCTTTGCAGTTGAAAAACCCTACGATGCCCCGGACCATCGAGAGCATGCCTCGAGGTTCGTTCGATCGATAGAGGAAGACCACCTTGAGGCCGTGAGGAGAGACTGCGGTGGGTGGGGAGGAGGGGAATGTGGTGCTACAGATACTCTTTAGAGATGAAAATATTATGACCTTCGTAGAGGGATTCTTGACTGTGTACATGTAATCGTTTACATTGGGCCCCCTCGACTGACTTGTGCCCGAGTTCTGTAAAAGGTACCGGGTCACCTTGGCGCAGATTCATCCATTTTTTTGGCGGATAGTGCTGATGACGAGGTATTTTACTGAAAGGGCTGAGCTTGAATTTACCCTCAGCCACCTCATTAGGCTATACCGGCCTCAGCATTGTCAAGGCCTGATTGCGCTACGATGTCGGTCCACGAGGCCTTTCATTGCTAGTGATGACGAGGATCAAAATGGGGGATGGATGAGTCGATTTATTCGGGTGAGGACCGTCGATGTCATTCTGGCAGAGTTCCTGCCCTTTCCCGAGAAATGGAACTTTAAATGTAAGCATCATGTTGTGCCTTAGTGTCTATTGTTCTTATTAACTTATAAGAGTGTTTCTTTTTCTCTTTTTCAGCGGTCCCGTGGATGCCCAGGGAGGTCCCCAATCTTGCGAACTAGACTCGGAAGTTGGCAGCTTCTCGACATATGATGAGCGCAAGTGGTGTGACCTCTCGAGGGGAAGATGGGAGGCAAAGCACCACGGTATGAGTCGTGTGGTATCCTTTTTGATGATTTTTTTCTTTCGTGTGTTCTAACTCTGATGTCACAGGTGTTGGCGGGTTTTCTAGAATGAGGCCGTGTCCCTTCGAGGAGAGTGAAGGCCCGAGGGAGACCAATAGTAGAAAAATATCCTCTATGGACGAGGATATTCGTGATGAGGCGGGGCCTTCCTGGAGGCATAAAGGAGAAGCTGTTGCTGAGGGGAGCTTTATATACATCGGCCATTCTGCGGATGTCGGCTCCCCTTGTGAGGATGATTATTTGTCTACGGCTCGGGCCGGGGGCCTTTCTGTTGTTGCTAGTTTTACTAGGCCCGGGACCTCTAATTTTGAAGAAGAGGTTCCTCGAGAGAGTAAGAGCAAGATCAAGAGTAAGAGTCCTCCACCGTCGTATGCTTCTGCCCTTTGAGGGATGCTTGGGACCAGGGGTCACCCAGACCGATTGAGGTTTCGAGTGATCATACCCCTATTGAGAGTGGTTCGGCTGGGGCCGATGGAGCCAACCCGGTAGATGCATGTTCAACTTTTAAGGAGGCCCAACGGCTATGTTCCGAGGTGAGTTTCGATTGGCCTTGCTGGCTTTTTTGTCTATGAACCTTCATTCTTTGAACCAAATTTGTTTTGCAGGTTTTTGGCAAGCTCAAGGTCGAGCTGCTTCGTTGTGAGGCCCAATTGCGGGAAGATTTGGGCAAGAAAAGATCTCTCAAGCTTCTTTGTAATGAGAAGACAAAAGAGTTGATACATCTGTGAGTAGAGATGCATCGGAGCCAGGTTTATGAAGGCAAACTCGAGAACCAGGTAACCCTTACCCTGTAGGGCTATGTGACTTCTTTCTTGATTTTGGGAGCTAATGCTTTGGTACTTCAATTGCAGGAAAAAATAGAAGCGTAGGAGCGCTGATGCGAGGCTAGAATTCATAGTTTAACATGTTATATGCCTTACATTTTATGTGCGTTAATGATAAAAATACACTTTTTATGTGCTTAATGGAGTTTATTTCATGTGTAGGTGAATTGGAGATGGAAACCGAGCTAAATGGATGCAAATACGTCAAAAATACGCTTGAGAGGCGAAGAGGGAACACCCTGGCCTTATCCAGGCGTTTGCCTCCTAAAGCCAGGCTGGCCCTGGCGTTAGGGGGGCGTTTGCCTCCTAAAGCCAGGCCTGGCCTGGCCTTATCCAGGCCTTAGAGCCAAAACGCCTGGTCTCCTGGTTCTGGTCAATTTCGAGTTTTGACGAGTTTAAGTGTTTCCCGGTTGAAATAGAAGTCTCCTACACGTTTAGGGTTTGTCCTAAACTTATAAATAGACCCCGATAATCCAACTTAGAGAGATTCGAAGAGGAGAGAGGGNAATCTAGCTAGCGTAACTTGAGAGAGTGCGTCTAGTAAATTATCATAATTACTTGAGAGAGATTTATGGTAGATAGAGTGTTCCTGATTGATAAAGACAACTAATCAAGCTATATAAAGTATCCGAGAAGTAAATTCACCGAGGGGGGAAACCATAACCTTAGATTTTTATTACAATTGTTTACACCTTAGCGTAGTTAATCTTTAGTTTTAATATTTTGTGTTAGTAATTCAAATAACCTCAAGTGACAGTTGAGTATTCTAACAGCTTGCTTGATACGTAAATTCCCTGTGGGATCGACTCTGGGCATAATACCCCGGATTATATTTGCAACGCCCGTTTAGTCTTTTATTAGACATAGTTGAGCGTGATAAAATTTTGGCGCCGTTGCCGGGGAATTAACGGTATTATCAAGTGTAGCTGTAATTGTACATATTATTAGGTTTCAAGTTTGAAATTTTTATTTTTTATTTTTTATTTATTTATTTAATTTTTTTTGTATTTGATTTTTATTTTCTTTATTTTAGTTTTATTTGTTAAAACATGGCATCATGAAATTATGAGAGTGTGGATGTTGGTAATTATACTTTTGATCCTCATTATGCATATTATGGAGGAAACCACCCAGAGCAAAATTATCAAAAT